>JAVIWB010006045.1:0-114240 GCA_031893035.1 Dermolepida albohirtum
AGCTCTGAAAATGTCTCTGGTAAGAATGAATGAAATGTTAGCAGTAAAAGTATTATCACTAGGAAACAAATTTAATGCAGTTTACTACTACTACATGGTCATGAAATTCCTAATTAAAATTGTAATCAAGAATAAGCTTTTTAGAGTTTTTCCAAATTGACCTCGACTGGTGAACAAATTGTCATCAGGAAAGTTTGATTGATGAAAAACTGTACTTATCTAAATAAATTTATGTAATTTGAGAATATCGAGTAGCCCTACATAAAAACAACATATTTATTTATATTTTGCATTTGATGATATTAACTTTAATATTATTATTTCCGGGAATCGAATCTAATTATTCTTCCTTTAACGACGTTCATTAAATAAAGTGCAATTAAAACAAATAAGAACACGATCTTCATTTTTCTTGGATAAAACAACCATAAATCTAAGAATATTATTTATAAAAGCACTTAGAGGCGTATTTCTATATAAATAAAATTAGCGCGTGCGTTGCAAAACATCGACGTAGGTAATATCTTTATTCTCAGAAGATAATTTATGGGCGTCTTAATCCATCGGAATTAACCGAATGAATTTTTAATAAAATAAATTATTTTTTAAAAATCAAGAGAACTGTCATAAATTGCTGTTAGATCATCATCTTTTACCTCTGCAACAGCAATGATATTAAATTGACAATTATTTAGATATTTTAAAATTTAGGAATGAAATCCGTCAAGCCATAATGTGTTTTAAATATCAAAACATTTTTAATTGGATTTTAGTATAGTAAATTCAGAGTACTGTATAATATTAGTAATTTAATCTCCCTGTAGACGTAAGCATAAAAATCCCCAGATTGCAATATTTTGATCTTTATAAATTTGACACGTTTTTTCGTGTATGTTAATATGCTTGTTTATATCTGCCATTTGTCATTGTTGTCGATCGTATATTTGTGGTTTTTGTGGTTATTTCTTTTCTTTCTCCCTCATAAATAGTTGCGTTTTTATTAAAAATCTATTTGAAAATACATTAAAACAACACCATTCAGGATGCAGTATATTTTCATTATCATGGCTCACTTTAGAAGTAGAGTAGTGCTTGATCACTTTGCCCGACATTGTAAGAGACTGGTCCAAAGATTGTATGGAAACCAGTATAGTTTTAGACTAAAATCATTATAAGCGCCTACAATGATAACAGACGTTGCTGTGAAATATATTAGAAATAGAATGGCAGTTAGATAAAATAAATCACTAAGAAAGCTATTTGTTCAAAGAGATAATATTTTTAATTTTTTTTAGGTATCCTGTATGACAGTGTTCGCACTACAATAAAGACGCGACTACAAATGCATTCATCTACACATCTATGTTAAAATTATTTTGTGTAATGTTAAAATTACAGTTATTGCGTAACTGACAATTTATATTACACAGATTTAGATTTAAAATTTAGTCCAGTTTGCTTTCATTTATGGAGCTACATAAGTTTTCAAAACTATTGGACATGGTGAACTAACAATGACATGTTTTTCATAGAACAAAATCTTTATCTTATTATTATTACACATTAATTAAATTTAGTTTTATATTGCTACGTTTTCTTTATAGAGTCATTAATTTTGATAACATTAATCTCGGTCTTAACTTTTCTTTTGTTATTACTAATATTTTTAATTGTCTCTTAATTAATTTCACATTTGCGTTGGTATTTTGAAGTGTAAAAACAGCATTTAGTCAAACATATTTTAGATTGGACCGTGTAGACAGATTTTACGTTTGCATTTCTTCTGTTGTACGTTTTTTTTAAGAGAGAACGTTCAGGAAAAATTTCTATTTGTAAAACATTCATTTTCTGGCTCGCATCGTCTAGGGTGTAATTTATTAGTATTTCATCGATAAGATGCGTTTTTTATGATGATAGTTATGGTAGCTCTCTAGGAAATTGCAAATTACTATTATGGAGTTTAATCTTTTAATTTGTTTTTGGGGATCTAAATAATTGCACTCTTGTATTCACGATCATGTGCCGTTTTACATTTAAAAAACCGTAATTCACTAAGAAAGACCTTTTTCCCACTTACTCTCATTAACCAATATTAATTTCTTTTATTTTTGCTAAGTATTTAGGTGATTTTTAAGCCTTCCTTATAATTCTACAAGGACAACTTTTTTTTACCACAGGAGAAGGACAGCAATATCGCATACCGATCGAGTTCCCCCCACGTTTTACCCCACGTTGGGCGCCAAAACTAAATCCAATACAAAAAGTTAAATAAAATAAAAAAATAAAATGCGACTTTTGCAACGCTACCCTACCTGTTGCCGCGCTTGAGTATTAAATATAGTATTAAATTATTATTATAGTATTAAAAAAAATCATCAAACGCCATCTAATACGGAAGATGAGTCAGTGGTCTGACAAAAACTAATTAGGAGGCAATTAAAAATATTAGTAGTAACACAAGAAAAGTCGAGACCGAGATTAATATTATCAAAATTAATGACACTATAAAGAAAGTGTGGCAAAATTTAATTAATGCGTTATGAGCACGTAACAGCGGACTACAAGATCAATTTTCTTCACAAATAATAAATGCAGGTCAGTATAAGGAAATCTAATTGAAGCCATTTATTGATTAATTACGTGGTGATGAAATAAGTTGTGGATCTTTTCAACATTACGGGTTCCTGGGTGTGAAGCGTGCGATCCCGTACTTTCTTTTCATACCTCTGTTGGTATTTTTATTAGTTGTTGTTGCTCTTTTGTTTACATTTGCCTATTATTTGAAGTGGTTCGAATTGTTTGCTGTTGTGGTTGCGCCTCTTCTACAGAGAAGTACAATATTATTGATTGCTCTGTCTGGCAACGTTTTCATTTGAATTCTTGTATCGAATTGAGTAGTGCTGAGACTCGAACAATAAAAACAAAAAAGAACTTATATTAGTCATACCGTAATTGTAATATATTGAGTAATGATATCGATGAACTAAAAGCTGCGATTCTAAGTTTAAAAAAGGATCTTTTGGCAAAAAATTCTGATGGCGTCGGTGATTCAGTTTTCGAGAAACTCTTGCAAGAGTTTAATGAGAGAAATGACCGCATGAGGACCATTGTTCTTTTAATGTAATTGAAATTGAATTTCATAAGTTGCAAGAAAGAACTGCATAAGTATGACTTAAATAAATCGCAAACTATCATTCGTAGTTTACCAGTACGTGTAGTGGATTTATCCGACATGGAGATTATGTGTATTGGCCGTTATAATCCGAGTACGGAGCACCCACGCCCCCTAGGTGTCAGATTATCAAATTGAAAGGATGTTCATAGTATCATTAAGCATGTCAGGTGAAGTTCTAAACGACAAATAAACTATTATAAAAAAGGCAGAATTAGATGCTAGAATTGCTAAGGGTGAAACGGGTTTGACGGTTAGATATTGCAATGATATTCCTGCCATTAAATCATTACTAACACAGTTCAGCAGTAACTTAAAAATGTATTTCCAAAACGTCCGTGGTCTTTGTACAAAAACTAGTGAACTTCCACGCAACGTTAATGACGGTGATTTCGATGTCATTTGTCTTGTTGAAACATGGTTGTGTGAAGATGCACATGGCAGTGAATTGTTTCCTCCTGAGTATCTGGTTGCAAGATGTGACCGAAGTATCGTTGATATTGGAAATAAGTGTGGTGGCTGAGCTTTAATAGCACAATTAGTGTATCCCCTGTAGACCTCAACTCAATTACGAATATTTTGCCTATGATAAATATTTTTGGATGTCTGTCAAAGCGTACTCCTCTCCGATTATTTGCATATGCTATTTACATCCCACCGGATAATTTCCCTTCAGAACTTTAATCTTTTCGAAGAACACATCGCTTGCTTTCAAGCAATATTTTAATATTAGGCGAGTTTAATATTTCACATTTCAATAACTCTGTTATTCACAATAGCAAATCTCAAGCTCTTAATGATTTACTATATTAATAACATTTTAAATTTCCAAGGTTGCTTACTCGGCTTAGTATTCACTAACCTTAATGCAAACTTGAAAGAAAACCAATGTCTCTACTTTATATACATATACATATACACATATGTATATATGGATATATGTATATACGTACATATGTATATACGTATATATGTATATATGTATATATGTATATATGTATATATGTATATATGTATATATGTATATATGTATATATGTATATATGTATATATGTATATATGTATATATGTATATATGTATATATGTATATATGTATATATGTATATATGTATATATGTATATATGTATATATGTATATATGTATATATGTATATATGTATATATGTATATATGTATATATGTATATATGTATATATGTATATATGTATATATGTATATATGTATATATATATGTATATACGTATATATGTATATATGTATATACGTATATATGTATATACGTATATATGTATATATGTATATACGTATATATGTATAAATGTTTATATATATATATATATATATATGTATATGTATGTATATATATACATTTGGATATGTTTAACAGGTTGCCATTATCGTGGACTGAAAAACCCATTTTGAAATTTAGAAATGACATAAAAACATTTCTTTTAGAAAACGGATTCTACACAGTGACGGAGTTCCAAGAGCAGATGAAATCAATCAAATATTAAACTGTATGTTCTGCTTTGTGCACACATATGTTTATACCACATTTACACACAGTACATATACACGTACATACACACACAGACCATCATAGACAATGACGTTACCTCTCTATCTGTATATAATAGATGGTAAAATAAAGCCTATTATTATTATTATTATACATATATCATTCGATAATGAAAATTGTATACATTTCACTTCTAGTGCTTCATCTACTTTGGTTGGAAACGTGTATTTCAAAATATATAATTTCAGAAAAGCTAATTTTATAGATCTCTATAACGCTCTCTCTAACATTGATTGGACTGTCATTGAGCGACTTTATGATATTAATGAAGCTTGTCATGCTTTTGATCAAACAATCCACGGATGTCTAGCCGCATACGTACCATACGTAATACAAAAGACAAAAATAAATATTACGATATTTATGTATTCAGTACGCTGAATACAACAAGACCAGATGTGCGCACGACCTGAATAAGTATAGAGAGAATTGATGATATGAGAACTGATTCTGTACGGTTTTGGTCTTATAGTCGTTCACAGAAACATGACGTATCTATTCTAAATGTTCTTAAAAATAATCATGAGAGCACATTCAATGATCCTATAACAGTAGTTGATGGCTTGAAAGATGTCCTCCGAAATCTCAGAGATTCACGAATACCTTCACTACTTGTCACGATCATATTGCTTCTTTTTTGGTAAAAGATTGTGCTTATGTTTTTGTCAAGTCTTTATGTTTTCTATTTAATCTCTCGTTGAAGACTGAATGCTGCAACAATGCAAAACTTGCTCCTGTTCATAAAAAGGGCGATATCGGTTTAATTGAAAATTATCGGCCAATTGCTATAATTAACATATTTGCCAAACTCTTTGAAAAATGTCTATGCCATTGCAAGTACTCGAAACTTAAGCCTCTTATTTCATTTGATCAGCATGGATTCATCAGCAAACATCCAACTACAACTAATCTGACCATGGTTACTTAGTGCCTTTGTGAACAATGGGAAGACGCTGCTCAAGTGGATATTCTTAATACCAATTTTTACCAAGGCTTTTGTTGGAGACTGTGGGATTTTCCCCATCATTAATATTATTTATTTCTTCTTATTTATCCGATAGGAACTATTGCCTTTCTTATTTGGGTTATCGTTCGAATCACTTTGTTCCTACCTGGGGCGTTCCAAAGCATAGGAACTTGGGACACTTGCTTTTTTTGATTTTCATGAATGATCTTTATAATGAGATTCAACATTACAAGTTTTTCCACCAAGTAGCACAGGTTCATGATTGTGAGTTCTTGCAGGATCAGATAGATATTGTACATAATTGGTTTATTAGAAATAAGCTGGATATAAATATTTGTAAATATAGAGTACTTTCCTTCTCCAGGATAGTCAGTAGCGCATATTATCCTTACTACCTAAATGGCTCCTTCTTACTACGGCGTGAAAATGTGGTCGATCTTGGCGTTACCTTCGATTCTAAATTATACTTTTATCCTCATATTATGTTCTACTATCCGAATATATTTCTTATGTGCGTTCTAACCTTGAGTATGCTTCTTTGATTGGCTACATATACATACCAAGTACATTCCCCAGAGTTAGGACAGAGAAGTTTCTTAAAATATCGTTATTTTAAATATACCGGCACATACTTGCTCAGGGCTTCGCTCATCAGGAACTATTGGATATGTTGTATGTGTGTATGGATTGTTTGGCACTACGTGTTGGATTCAAGTTTCTATGAGGTCTTTATTTAATAAAAGCATTGACGCCAAAAAGTTATTAGAAGGAACTAACTTCCTCGTTCCAAGGTTGGAAGCTAGATCGGACAATTTATTAGATAGAGCATGCTCTTATTATAATACATTGTCTGACAGAATCACATACGAGTATATACATTTTTTACCATTACTGTTACTTTCGCGTTGTGCTGATGGACATAGCATATAGGATTGCATGCGTGCATACGCATATAATTGATATAATGGGTTGGCAACTAAGTACTTTCGGTTTTGTAGTATAAAATAAAACACTTTTTTTTAAACAAAGAATAGTTTTTAATCAATTATATATTTTCCATTTTGCTCAATGACCTTTTGCCATCTTTCTTTCAGCTGCATGATTCTGCTCTCATAAAATTTCTGGTCCTTATCAGCAAAAAATTGAACCAGGTGCGAGTGAAGGTCATCGTCATTTGTGAAAGTTTTACTATTCAAAGAATTCTGCAAACTTCGAAATAAATGGTAATCAGATGGTGCTAGATCAGGGCTGTATGGGGATGTGGCATCACTTCCCAGCCAAGCTCCAATAGTTTCCCACGAGTTGTCAAAGGTGTGTGAGGCCTTGCATTATCTTGGTGGAAAACTACACCTTTCCGATTTGACAATTCTGGCCGTTTTCCTTTGATTACTTCATCCAGTTTTATTAATTGTTGACAGTAAACATCAGAATTGATCGTTTGGTTCCTTGGAAGCAGCTCAAAAAACACACCTTTGTAATCCCACCAAACTGACAGCATGATCTTTTTTGGATGCAATTCAGCTTTCGATGTAGTTTAAGCTTACCATGAACATCTCTAAAATTTATATCTTCGAATAAAGCTGTTGTTAAACATGAAGCGACTCTATCTGAAACACCGAATCTATCACACATCATAGCAAAATTTAAGGCATCGTATCTTTGAGTATAATGACCTCGTCTCATTTGAACAGTTGCTTCTGGAACTTCTGTTGTTGCTTCATTTTCATCTTCATCCATATGTCATTCAGGTGGTTCGTATCTTGGATCATCGGTACCAGTTGTAAGTGTTGATATTGTTGTAGCTACTTCTTCAACGTCTTCCGTATATTCAGGTATTGTGAATTTTCTATCATTATGCTGGTCCATCGTAAATTCTTTTAGATGTTCTGGAATCAATCCACACGAGCATTCTGTTGTTTTTAATTTGCAATTACATTTGCCAATATAAAATAATTCGTTTATTGAATCAACAAATGCTTTAAATTCATCTCTTTTGTTTCTATGTTGTACATGTTTCTGGTATTTATCAAGCAAACCAGTTAATTTTTTAGAACACTCTTTCTATTAATGATTTCAATATTTAATTTACACCAAATTTGGATCAATTTATCTGTTACGTGAGGAGTAAAAGTTTTATACGAGAACATTTTGTTTTCAAATTAATACGATCACTTTGGCAAACTGCGTGCGCATTGCACGATGAACGATTAAGGAAGAAGAAAAAGCAAGCTTGGCAACGTTTAGTGTCGGTAAACGTCATTATTTTGTAACGTCATTATTCATTCATATCATTCATTATTCATAATCTGCAAAAAAAAAAAATCTCGAAAAAAATCGAAGAAAATTCAGAATTTATGAGTTATAAGTTTATTTTAGGCTATTTTTCGACAAAAAATTCCTAATATCTCTACTAAAAATAAAAAAAATATTGGTATCAATACAGATTCTGAAAGGCGATAAAAATACCTTTCAAACAAGCCCAGACTGAGAAATCTACTATAATTCTATCCGATTTTATGACGAATTTAATTAAATTATTCTATGTATTTATGGAAAAATATCTATTTTGAAATTTTGGGGGCTCCAAACCCGACTTAGAGCTATGGTCTCTTGAGCAAAATTTCTCAGAATCACCTACAGATTACGTTTTTGCTATACGCTTCATCACAAAAAAAATTAACCCGCCCTATATATATATATATATATATATATATATATATATATATATATATATATATATAGTAGTGAAGCGTTTAGGTTGACGCTTCACTAGGAAACAACTCCCGAAGAAGATGATTGAGGTGTCATCGACACGTCGAGACGCCGATTCTTTCGAGAACTTCTGTTCAACATCGCGGAGAACCTGAGAATCTAATATTATGCATATTTACAACCGCGAGAACCTTCGTTCCAACATAAGCGTACATATATATATACGTATGTATATATCAACTACATATAGACATGGAAAGAAGTATATTTATTACTATATCGGTTACACTAATTGTTAAATACGTAGACAACACTATTTTATTTTAGTTGCAAAATATCCTTGGAAAGGAAATAATGTTTGCTTTCCAAGGATATTTCTGCTATGCTATAATATTTTATGTTTTTTAAGATAATTTATTTGAAGAACAATGCATGCAGCACTTACATTTGGCACTTGGAAATGAGCCATCACCACTATCTACAAGTGATTTAGAAGATTTTGTAAATAATGATAATTTGTCATTAAATGATAGTGGTCGGTGCACCTGCCATTTGATAACTACCGTTCTTAACATTGGATTCATGATAACACATGGCTGTGATTGTTTTCGCATTCACGAAGAGTTGAATGTTTAGAATTGCAATTTCTTAATGATGGCGGTCACCCAATCAATCGATTGTCAAAGAGACATATATTTATTCTTGATAGAGAAATATAATTTTTTACCGTATACATATTTAGAGGCATATAATTTTTTATTTTTCTGTACACTACGAGGGTAGTTTGACAAGTAGTGAGAATGGAAAAGAAAAACGAATTTTTTAAATACAAAATAATTTTTATTTTTCAATATATTCTCCTAAAAGAGCAATACATTTATTCCAACGGTGCTCCAATGCCATCTCTAAAATGCGATTCCGGAAGGCTGGCAAAATATTCATTTACGAAGATAATAAGCTCGTCGTTAGACGAAAATTTCTTTCCACCTAGTGCCGTTTTCAATTTTGGAAAAAGGTGGAAGTCGGAACGGGCTAGATCCGGCGAATAAGGCGCATGCGGTACTAATTGGAAATGCAACTCGTGGATTTTGGACATCGCAACTGTGCTGGTATGCGAGGGAGCGTTGTCTTGTTGAAACAGAATCTTTTTCTTTGCCATTCCTGGTTGTTTAGCACGAATCTCAACATTTGATTTTTTTAGAAGTTCTGCGTAATATTGTCCGTTTATTGTGGCACCTTTCTGAAGGTAATCAATGAGCAAAATGCCTTTTGAATCCCAAAAAATTGATGCCATCACCTTGTTTGCCGATAAAGTGGTTTTCGTTTTCTTTGGAGGTGCAGAACCACGTTCTAACCATTGTTTCGACTGTTGTTTAGTTTCCGTTGTACTGTAGTGTATCCCAGTTTCATCGCAAGTAACAAATCGCCTACAAAAATCAACCGGGTTCCGCTTATAAAGGTCACACTCATTGGAAATGCGCAAATGAGTGAACTTTTGATCGTCAGTAAGCAATCGCGGGTCTCATCTTTTATTTCGGTAGTTTTCATACCCTTAATTACGAAGTATTTAATCACCGCACGATACTCTGTTTTTTCCATTTTAACAAAACGACGTGTTGCTTCTTTTTCAATCAGCTGTCAAAAATAAACTAATCAACCGATTTATCTAAATATCGGAATGCAACATATAAATAGGCAACCTAAATTACAGTGTATTTGTTTTACCAACTAGAGCGCCACCTATGTGTCATTCTCACTACTTATCAAACTATCCTCATACGTGAACGAAAAAAAGCATCCTCAATTTGTTAATTTTATTAAGTGTGGATTTTAATTAATTAATAATCTTTTAGAATTAATAATATCATCACTTGCACAATTTCTGATAAAGATTGCGATATCGCTCGCATTCTAATATTTAATTAGCCTTTAAATGGACTGCAACATCCAGGAAATATTTTAATTGCAATACAAGTTAATAGATTGTAAAAAATAGATTCTCCTTACAATTGACATCATTTATTAACATATGTACGTGTAAAAAAGACGAATAGTGTTTCATCTTTTATTAAAACTAATAGCGGCCACATAAAGAACAGTTATTTTTTCATTGTTGTAGTTCTACTGGAACGAGTTTTTTGTTAATATAACGTTTATACATTTTCGCATTCTGAAGTACATACTTACGTATGTATTTACAGAATAAGTTTTATTTACTGAAATATTATTTTTAGATTTTATTTGCGAATTGTGTTAATTAAACTTACTCGTTGTTACTTCTGAAGTGATGCATGGCGAACTGCAAGAGGGAATATTTTCCTGTGGAAGGGGGTGGACTACTAGGTGACTGTGCGCCATGTTCACTTCTATTAGGCCTCGTCGTTGGTTCTTGAATCGGTGACACATTTGTGACTGCTTCTATTCTTTCAACTGGAGGTACTCTTGGTGGTGGTGAAGATTTAATTTGTATCTGCTGATTAAAGTAACTAAAATTAGGACTTTGTCTAATGTACAACCACCTGAAATAATAAGTCTATTTAATGTCTATACAATATTTATGCAAAGGTGAAGTTGATAAAATTTTATTAAGTACTTTTAAAAATTTGTATAATACTTTTATCGATTATGTATTAATATGTAAATTAAGATAATTTTGAGACCTGTCAAATTAATTTTTGATTATTTCCTAATAAGAAAATCATATGAATTTCTTCTAATTGCGATATAATTGTTCCGGCGCTACGCCAATATTTCAACAGACTCGTACTCCTCTTGTGCATCTACAGACTGACTTAAAAGTCTTTCTCATTTCTGCAACCAGGCTGGACACTCTTATTCGAAGTAATATAGAATCTCACATCATACTGAATATCAGTCTTTGTTCTTTTAGCGCATTTTCAGTACCAGCAACAGCAAGAATTACAGGAAACTAAATGAAGTGGATAAACACAATGATCTAGTTAAGTAAAAGCTTTTTTAATTTGCAAGTCTTTCAAAATAAACACCTGTAATTTGACGCATTGCCGTGACGAATGATCCATCTATCAGGCCATAATTCAGTTTTTTTACCGATTAAAATCTTGTATATCTTCAGCGTTTTTAAATAACTTTATTGACTAACGTTCTATTATTTTTCAATAAATTCTTGATTTGAAAGTGAGTGTGATACTTATTCTCTTAAAGATCTAGTCTTGAATTTTCAGAAGGAAATCTTTCTTTTCTATAATAAATTCTATATTTTTCTTAATAAAGCGAAGTTAATTAATTATAATTTCTTAATTTGTCTGTAAATTATGTATATGTCATATATGTATGATTCACTTTGCATATTATTTACATTTAGAAAATTTGCAATTTCTCACAGTTCAGGAAATAAAAACTTAATAAAGACGTTTATGCTAATGAGGAAGCAAAATTCTGTTTCATGTGAGAAAAACGGTATTAACAGAATAGCATTTTTAACTTTCACTATGATATATATGTGTATCATCGGGTCTTGATAATAATTGAGAAAACAATTGGACTTCTAACATGAAGAGAAAGAATGCGATTTGTTTTGACGTATAATAAGTGTCTTTTAAAAGGAGAATAGCACACTTCATACATTCTTTAACTTGGTTTTCTCACGCATGTTTTGTTTACGGTGAACAATAATTTCAAGAGCTTTTTTCCGGTATTCCATGGATCTATCTGATTTTCATGTTCGAGGGTATACTTATGAATAATAATTTGATATTTAAAGGTTTTTTGTTCGTTTGCTCTTTCTCAGTTTTGTTTGCTCCATTTTGTAAACAAGAAAATCAAAATTTATCGAAAATAAAAACGCTTAAAAGCCTGATAAATATTCATGAATCCCAATTTTTCAAAAAAATAAAAAACATAAAATGATCAAAAATATTTTTGAGGGAACACTAAATGTTATTATAAATTTACTTAAATAAAAGAAGTTATAGTAATACTTTTTTCAATTAATGGAATTCCTGAGGCTGTAGATTAAACTATTTCTATGATTTTGATATTGAAGTTCTTATCAAAATGAAAAAAATTTCTTTTTAGTACAATAATTTTCGTATAGTAATTTCTATTTTATATTATCATAACTACAGTTAAATATAAGATATATAATTTATTTTTAATTACTTATTTAGAGTACGCATTCATCTACAGCATTAGCAAGTTCAAAGAAAAACAATTCTTTGTCTAATGAACTGGCTAATGAACTACTGTGAAAATAGTATTTATTAAATTGTTTCTGCATTCTTAAATTACACAGACTTACAATTCCAAATATATTATTTTAGTATTTATGTTTCTAATATGATATAAGTAAAGAAAATTGCATTATGTAGTACAGATGCTACATATTATAACATGAATATAAAATGCTCAAATTTTCTTTGTTATCTCTCACAATTGTTAATTTTTTGGTCTCGTTTGTTCTTTATTCTCCTAACATTAACAGAGTATGTTATAAAATATGTTATTTCTTATAGACCTTAAGCCTCATTCGTTAGATTAATTCTGTCATTACTTTGTCTCCTGTATCTTTAGTTTTTGGTTCCAATCATTGTTATTCAGTACAATACTAGATTATTGGTTACTAATTATACTCGATTATTAATTACCTTGTTCAGTATAATCAGAGACAGTAACTAAGAACTGCACTGAGATGGTAAAAGGAAAATGATTTTCCTTTTGTCATCTTAGTGCAGTCCTTCGTTAATATCTATGATTTTACCGACTTGTTCACAGTGGTGTATTTTTTTGATTATGTACTTTACATATTCTCCCTCTTATATAATGAATTATTTTTCTATTTCATTTGTTTTGTTTATTCTAGTACTATTTCTAGAATTATATATCCCTTTTCATTTTTCTTTCCCTCTTCGTTAGTACAATTTGCCTTCATTTTGTGGGGCCATGTTATTTTGAATCTGCTGTTAACGGGTGTGTAACTTTTGTTTGTTATTTTATCATTAGTATTTGTCGCGGTTCCTATTACTTAACGTAAACAAGCGAATTCCTCATTTATTCAAATAAAATTTGCTTTTGTTTTCGTGACTGAGTCATTAAGAAAACTTTGGGGCTATCAATAATAAGGGACTAACTTTCTCTGTCTTTCCATTTAAAGGGGAGTATTATTGAAAGAACTACATAAAACTGTAAAACGTTAGAAATAGCTACCGCAGGTATAGATAGCTATTTACAGCGTTTTACAAGGTCTGCTGAAGATTTATCAAAGCAGAGTAGGAAAAAATTCTGCTCGTGAGCACAATTTTATTTAATTCGTTCGTTTTAAAATTTGTGCTCGCGAGTTTTATCATTAAACTCGCGAGCACAAACTCAACTCGTGAGCAGAGTAGGAAACAATTCTGCTCGCGAGCACAATTTTATTTAATTCGTTCCTTTTAAAATTTGTGCTCGCGAGTTTTATTATTTAACTCGGGAGCACAAACTCAACTCGTAAGAATAGTTCTTTTTAATATAGAAAATATAACTCGCTCGAATTGAATTCGTTCACGAGCGAGTTTAATTCGAGTACTCTGCGTACTCTAGGGTAGGAAAAAATTCTGCTCGCGAGCACAACTTTATTTAATTCCTTCGTTTTAAAATTTGTGCTCGCGAGTTTTATTATTTAACTGAGGAGCTCAAACTCAACTTGTAAGAATAGTCCGTTTTAATATAGAAAATATAACTCGCTCGAATTGAATTCGTTCGCGAGCGTGTTTAATTCGAGCACTCTCCGTACTCTAGGGTAGGCAAAAATTTTGCTCGCGAGCACAACTTTATTTAATTCGTTCGTTTTAAAATGTGTGCTCGCGAGTTTTATTATTTAACTCGCGAGCACAAACTCAACTCGTGAGCAGAGTAGGAAAAAATTCTGCTCGCGAGCACAACTTTACTTAATTCGTTCGTTTTAAAATTTGTGCTCGCGAGTTTTATCATTAAACTCGCGAGCACAAACTCAACTCGTGAGCAGATTAGGAAAAAATTCTGCTCGCGAGCACAACTTTACTTAATTCGTTCGTTTTAAAATTTGTGCTCGCGAGTTTTATCATTAAACTCGCGAGCACAAACTCAACTCGTGAACACAGTAGGAAAAAATTCTGCTCCCGAGCACAACTTTACTTAATTCGTTCGTTTTAAAATTTGTGCTCGCGAGTTTTATTATTTAACTCGCGAGCACAAACTCAACTCGTAAGAATAGTTCTTTTTAATATAGAAAATATAACTCGTTCGAATTGAATTCGTTCGCGAGCGAGTTTAATTCGAGCACTCTCCGTACTCTGTAATCAAAGTCATCACACTCCGGAGTGGGCCTTAATTATCTGCTGATGATGAAAACTTAGTTGTCTAAATACGTATACAAAATACGAAAATTATTATTATAAATGATTAAGTAGAAAATCTTATCGTCTACTTAAACATTCTGATTGCAGAGTTTCTTTCAACTATTTAATCTAATTTTTCACTACTATTCCTGTTATTTGTAATGTTATTGTAATTTGTAATTTTTTTTTACCTTTGTGAATGTTTTACTTCGATACGAAAATTATAAAATAAATTATCTTGTGTATAATTTGAATTTCAGTATATATTTTTATATTATTTAATTATTTCACAATTTTATTCATTTATATCTATAGTTTTGCCATAAAGAAACCTATTCAATTCACAGTTAAATTTCAATATTCTGTAAACTATTTTTGTACAAAAAGGGGTATTTATTTCTAAATGATGTATACGTCGCTCTAACTTTTAATTTAAAATTTTGGTATTATTTTATTATTTCATCTAAAAGTAATTTAAACTTTGTATTATTATTATTTTATCATTTTTTACTTGTAAGTTTAGTAATTTTCTTTTCTTTCCTATTCAGTATTGGGCTTGCCTTTTTGCTCATTTAAATTTAATACAAATTCTTTACTCTGATTTGTAAACTTAATTAATATTATTATTATATGCATTCCGTTGATTTATCTTATAACCACCAATAACCGATATTTTTGGTCTTTTTATTAATTCTTAGGAGTATATTTTTTTTATTTTACTTAATAATGGTACTGTTTGATTCATTTTTAAACTTTTCATTTACTTTCCCTTCAGAATTTGTTGTTCCCGCCTTTTCGTTTCGTAAATACTTCTGATATACAGTGTGTAATCGATATATTTGGAATTTCTTCTTCAATCTTGCGTTTTCTTTCTCGTTTGCAAAATTTTGGCTTCCTTTGCTTACTTGAGTGAGCTTTTACGTTCTTGTACTAACCAAAGGTTTGCCTGCCTTGTGGCCACTTTGGTATACATGTGGTGGCACTGAAAATTGAACACCTTAACTTCAGGGGAAAACTACACTTGAGACCCAAAGTTAGCTGGTCTTAGATGACAGGCGGACTATAGGTCAAATGCAAATTCGTGTAAGAATTGCAGTTTTCAGTACATATTTGTATACCTTTAATTTGTTATTTACGATGTCATTTCTGACTACAATCGCTATTCGAATTGATAATAGATGTTTTGTAATTTAAAACAACATTGTACTTTTTGCTGTACTTTTACTTCTTGGATAGTTTTCCTTTCCGAGAGATGGAAATGAAGATTTATTGCTGCCAAAATGTTTTCACGACATTATTTAAAATGTAATTTCAGAAAACAAGCAATACAAACAAAATTCTCTGCATGGACATAGAGAGCATCGTTAATAACATGCAATGTGACACAGATGTGCGTTACTGAATAATCTGTGTGTAATATAACCTTTGATTACACTAGCGTTAAACTTCCAAAAGCGTTTTTAGTATCTCAGATATAAATAATATAAATACATTATACATTTATATCTATGGAATTAATTGCAAAAACTAGTCAAACTAGTAGATGTGTGTTTAAATGTGCGCCAGCGCCAAACTTGCAAGTCATTAATGCTTGTTCAAATGAAAATAACATCTACAACAACAATAAAAACGCTTATAAAAAAACTATTATTACATAAATGATCGCGTTTTGTTTCTGTTATTAAACGAAGAGCTGACTGTGAAAATCTATGAACAAAAACTCAAAAAAACAAGGAAAATCGTCCTTGACGTTCCCGTAATTAACTTGTCATGATGTAATCGGTTTTTGTATTAAGCACTATTTAAAATTGACTCTATTGCAAAATATTATTTCATTATTATCCATGTAGATATTGAAGGTCAAATTCAATGTGGGAAGACTATACATGTATGCAAGTACATGTATGTAAATACATTGTTTGTATTTATGTTCATATGTCCGAATTAACGATGGAACGGTTCCTTTAAATAAATTAAGTCGTTTTTACAAATCGCTTAATCCGTTTCTACACGCATTTGTTTGGAGTTAATTGAGTTATTTATTATATGATTATGTATTGAGTAAATAGATGAAAATATAAAATTTAGGGTATCCTGAAAAATTTCAAGACTAGAAGTAAAACGTTTAATATGGATATATTGTTTAAAGAAGTCTTATAAATTTGGACCTACAATCTATCGCTGTATAACATATGTATATTCATCTACTGCATACGTACTATATGATAATTAAATAATAATTTTAAATTATATTTCATATTTTGTACATTTTACAGTTGAAATAACGTTTAAAATAATAATAATATTTAAATAATAATGTTTAAAAACGGCTGTCTTTATGCAAAGACTAATATTTTTCACATTAATAGAAGTATGTATATATATAAATAATAATAATTATTATTATAGTCAGTAGTTCGAATTTGATTGAAATTAGGTCGTAATAAATCCCGAATATCTTTGACTCAACTACATTCCATCAAATTTAAAGTGTGTGGGTTACAGAATATTCTTGTCTAAGAATTTTGGACAGAATAGCGGATCATCAGAATAATGAGAAATCACTTGTGCCAAGAACAGCGAATTACACCAATGGATATCATAGTTGTATTAAAGGTTATGGTGGATTTAGACGCCACTATGAAGTAATTTATTCTATGTACTCTTTGCAGTGGTATTCGAGGAAGAAAGAGGATGGAACAAAAGTTTCATTAAATGGAAAATGAGAGAATTGAGTTGCTAGAAATACAGAAAAATTCCGAAGAAATTGAAATAAGTGTGATCAGTGGTTTCCAGTATTTTATTATTAGAAAAAGATCATTAGAGAGTCATGTTTGAGATTTTGTTTGGAAAGGGCCTGTTTAATTATTCCGCTCTTCAGAGTGTCTGATTCTTGTTCCAAATAAAGTTTTTCGATTAGTTCACTTTTTTCAATAAAAAAACCTTTATACGGTTTTATGTTTCACATAGTTTTATTACTATGTTTTTCCTATTTTGATTGTTAACCTTACGAAACAAAACAGGACTAGAATATGAACATGTTTGCTATAAATGAACTGTACCATATAGATGGTTTTGTAACTACTCGAGTAACTAAAAAAGCAACTCTAACGAAGCATAAACATATTCCTTAAAGAACTAAAGAATAGAGGGATGCAAATCAATAAATACAATCATGATTATATTGGGACCGGAAGAAAAACGTATAGCATTTACCGAAATGAAATTACTACTGAGAATAAAATACATATCTAATTCTACTCCCAAATTAGAAAGAGGCCATGTATTCAGAAAAAAAAAAACGTTGCTATCATAAAAATTTGAATTGAACAAGACGACTCCATTAGTAAGGTTTTATAATAACTAAGGAAGAAGAAAGAGAAATAAATTTTAGAAATCAGAGAAATAGATAAAGAGAAAAAAGAAGACACAGAAGGACTTATTACAAAACTTACAAAAAGGAAGAGGCATGGGGAGCAACCAAAAGAAGAGGATTAATGTGTGGGTATATAAAGGAATTGATTAGTGATAGGAAGAGTTGGAGTATGATATGAGAAAAGACACATTTGGACTTAACTTCAACTAAGTTCTAGATAGAAAGACGTAAGGAGTGAGTAAATAATATTTTTAGTTGCATTTCTTCATACTATGAAATTTTAGAATTACATTATGAGAATATATATTTATATCTTATTATCTGCTCTTTATTGGATGTTTTTTTTTTCTGTTAATGCAGTTTCAATTTGATATTTGACAAAACGATGATTGACGAAATGCTTGCAAGTAATTTCGACCAAATTAATTACACTACATCAATAGATGACTTATGTAAGTTAATAATTTTAAATGTCATATCTAAGCTATAAATTATCAACATGAGTAGGTAATTGGCAGACAATTGCTATAGCTCATAAAGCTTCAATTATTAATTCTTTACATTGGAAAATGTTTATATATTTCAATTAATTGTGAATATTTTTGATTTAGATAATTAGATAAATTATTTAAACTATTCGCACATTTCTAGTTTGATTCACCACATTACGTCAAACAGTTTGTATAATAATAAATAACTACGCTTTTTTAATTAGAGAATTCTAACACTATAAGTATTACTTAGTTACTACTAATTACTTAAGTTATTACTAAATAAATTAAATTAAAACGTTACATATTATATTCGATGAGAATAAATTGTAGGAAATATTTTCTAAAAACTCTTGCAAAAGTATTTAAGATTTTAAATTTTAAAAATATTAAAAAAATTACACAATACTACTAAATGAATAGACGACATCAATGTATCTAATGCCAAAATAAATGAGAATATGCATATGCTTTTAACTTATGAAAATGTTACCAGGTGGTAACGGTTATGTATTTGCAATGGTATCATACATTATAGAGCATAATAACTATATTTGCAGTACTGTAATTTGCGCACCATATGCATAAAATATAAAGAAAACAAAATCTGTTATGAATCTTCTTCCTACTGATCTTTAATGAAAATCTAAAAATTCTGTGTAGTTTAATTTAATCTTGAAGAACGTAAAAACATATCTCTATACAAATAATGTGGCACATGAATTAACACATTTATTCTGATAATCGCAATCAATGAACAAGAGTTTTATTACCGTAATTTGGAAAGTTACTTGTAAGACCGTTTTAAATATCCCAAAATAAAGAAACAGCAGTAGCCTTATGTTATATTATTCGTGCTAAAACTGTTACCTCTCTTACAAGTAACGGATACATATATGGAATTCGTTGGTAGAATATTTTTGAAGAGAATATTGTATAGATACGCAGTTGGTCTATATTTATGTAATAAGATATTAATATTTAATTTAGTTTGATAAGCATGGAGTTAACACTTTTATAATACACACTGTACAGAAAAGAAAGGAATTTGTCTGATTCGGAAAGTTGCCGACATTACATACTTATATCTATTTAATCGTGTCCTTATATTAAACTTTTTGTATTTCTAATAATATTGGGTTGGCAACTAAGTACTTTCGGTTTTTACTGATAGAGAGCGTTGCTTTATTTTTTGTATAACGTATGTTAGTGCTGTACTTTACCGTTTGTGGCGTGATACTAGTCACATTGACGTAACTTCAGAAGCAAGTAGTGTGTGATTCTTATTAAAGCTACTAATTTTAAATGGAGTGCAGAAACGAACATTTTCGACATATTTTACAATTTTATTTCCATAAAGGAAAGAAAGCTGCTGCGGCTCACAAAAAGATATGTGAAGTTTATGGTGCTAATTGCTTAACAGAGCGCACGTGTCAGAATTGGTATGAAAAATTCCGTTCTGGAGATTTTTCCCTCAAAGATGAGCAACGTTCTGGTCGGCCTACTGAAGTTGATGATGACCAAATCAAAGTCATAATTGAAGAGGATCGTCATATAACTGTTCGAGAGGTTGCGGAGAGGCTACATGTATCGCACACAATAATTGAAAAACATTTAAAATGTCTTGGGCTAGTTAAGAAGCTTGATAAAAAGAAAGAAATTCATTTAACACAAAGAATCAACTTTTGCGATATGCACCTTAGACGAAATGAAACCGACCCTTTCTTAAAAAGAATCATCACTGGTGATGAAAAATGGGTCCTGTACAGTAACATAGTTCGAGAACGATCATAGAGCAAACACGATAAACCAGCTAAAACCACATCGAAAGCTGAATTGCATCTAAAAAAGATCATGCTGTCAGTTTGGTGGGATTACAAAGGTGTTGTGTTTTTTGAGCTGCTTCCAAGGAACCAAACGATCAATTCTGATGTTTACTGTCAATAATTAATAAAACTTGATGAAGCAATCAAAGAAAAACGGCCAGAATTGTCAAATCGGAAAGGTGTAGTTTTCTACCAAGATAATGCAAGGCCTCACACATCTTTGGCAACTCGTGGGAAACTATTGGAGCTTGGCTGGGAAGTGATGCCACATCCCCCATACAGCCCTGATCTAGCACCATCTGATTACCATTTATTTCGTGGTTTGCAGAATTCTTTGAATGGTAAAACTTTCACAAATGACGATGACCTTCACTCGCACCTGGTTCAGTTTTTTTGCTGATAAGGACCAGAAATTTTATGAGCGCGGAATCATGCAGCTGAAAGAAAGATGGCAAAAGGTCATTGAGCAAAATGGAAAATATATAATTGATTAAAAACTATTCTTTGTTTAAAAAAAAGTATTTTATATTATACTACAAAACTGAAAGTACTTAGTTGCCAACCCAATATTTTATATTTTGCGAATATACGGTTTTTACTATTTAAATTGTATGTTCAATAAAACATTTATTATAATTATATGTGTACATATATAATGACAGATCTTATATGCTGGGTGTCTCAAGACATGATTGGGATTCAAGGATGTGTTATGAATTTATGCCCAAACTCTAATGTAATTGAGCCACAAACATTTGTAGTTTTAAATAGCCCTACAAGTATACCAGGTCGGCTGAAAAGTCCCCGGTCTGACACATAGATGGCGTTACTGTTATTAAATCCATATGTTTTTTAGATAGTACTAACCTTCAAACGAAACGCGTCAAAATTTGACAGCAATCCGACCATTAGTTACTGAGATATTGCGTTAAGAGTGAAGCTACTTTTGTTATTTAAAAAAATGGAAAAAAAAAGAATTTCGTGTGCTGATAAAGTACTGCTTTTTGAAGGGAAAAAATACCCTTGAAGCAAAAGCATGGCTTGATGAGGAGTTTCCGGACTCTGCGCCAGGAAAATCAACCATAATTGATTGGTATGCTAAGTTTAAACGTGGTAAAATGAGCACCGAAGACGGCGAACGCAGTGGACGACCAAAGGAGGCTGTCACCGACGAAAACATCAAAAAAGTTCGCAAAATCATTTTAAATGTGTTGGGCACATCGTGCATGAATATTTGGACATGCGGAAGCTCTGTGCAAAATGGGTGCCGCGCGAGCTCACATTCAATCAAAAACAACAACGAGCTGATGATTCTTAGCTGTGTTTGAAGCTGTTAAATCGTAATAAAACCGAGTTTTTGCGTCGATATGTGACAATGGATGAAACATGGATTCATCACTACACTCCAGAGTCCAATCGACAGTCTACCGAGTGGACTGCACGCGATGAACCGGCTCCAAAGCGTGGAAAGACGCAACAGTCAGCTGGAAAAGTTATGGCGTCAGTTTTTTGGAATGCGCATGGAATAATTTTCATAGATTATCTTAAAAAGGGCCAGTCCATCAACAGCGACTATTATACAGCGTTATTGGACCGTTTGAAGGACGAAATCGCAAAAAAAGGCCCCATATGAAGAAGAAGAAAGTGCTGTTTCACCAAGACAATGCACCGTGTCACAAATCAATGAAAACAATGGCCAAATTAAGTGAATTGGGTTTCGAATTACTTCCCCATCCACCGTACTCTCCAAATGTGGCCCCCAGCGACTATTTCCTGTTTGCAGACCTCAAGAGAATGCTCGCCGGGAAGAAATTTAGCAGGGATGAGGAGGCGATCGCCGAAACTGAGGCCTATTTCGAGGCTAAAGACAATTCGTACTACAAAAATGGTATCGAAAAGTTGGAAGAACGCTATAATCGGTGTATCGCCCTCGAAGGCAACTATGTTGAATAATAAAATCGAATTTTGCCAAAAAACTGTGTTTTACTATGGTAGACCGGGGACTTTTCAGTTCGACTGTTAGGTACCGTTGCAGAAAAATCTCAATGAAAATCAATTAACAAGAAATCGCTTTATTGAATTATTTGTACAAAATATCCACTCGATTGCTGTATACATAGTCTAGCTCTTCTTAGATTTGAAGAGGTAGCCCTGCTAAGCTAAGAGCCTCAGGATTAGCATTAACAGTTTCTGCGGCATCCATAAATTCTAGCAAAAAGTTGTTCTACATAAACCATTTTTTAGTAGCCTCCATAAAAATAGTCTAAGGAATTTAAATCTGGTGACTTTGGCGACCAAGCAACTGTTGAACCTTTTCCAATCTACTGGTTTGTACTTGTCTACTAAAATGCAGAGGTGCGCCATCATGCTGTCTCCAATGTCTTACATTAAGAGGAACGTTATCCAGTAATATTGTAAGGTCATTTTCCAGGAAACGTAAACAAATAACTGTCATGAGACGTTCTTCAATTATAAATGGATTAATGAGACGGTCGTAGACAATACCACGCCAAACATTCATCGAAAATCTATCGTGAAAATATGATTCTCTAGTTTACTGTGGATTTCCAACTGCCCAACAATGTAAATTCCTGGTATAATTGACACCGTTTGTGGTCAGGAGTCTTTACCACTAAATAATATTTTACGATAAAGTCCTCGATTTCTCACTAACCAGCGATTAAATTCAAGTTTTGATGCGTAGTCGTCAGATTTTAAAGCTTGTGTAAGTAAGATATGGTATGGGTACAAACCGAAGATGTGTCAAGTTCTCCATACACTCATGTGGCCTACGTTAATACTGCTGACTATTTTTCGGACATGTAGAAGATTGAGCGACAACCATAGTAAGTATTGCTTCTTGTTAAGTTCTTCTCAAGTTCTTGTTGCACGGGACGTTCAAAGTAGCTGTAGGAAACCTGCCTCTTTTTCTCAAACGTCGAAGGGCATTGCTAAAAACAGTTCTAAAAAGCGCTTTACGAGTAGGGAATCACAGACGATATTCAACTGCCGCTCGTTCATTTCCACTATACAATCCATAAACAAAGTGAGTGTCGACGTATTCATTCGAAAAAATTAACATAATTTTAAGAGTATTTTAATGCAACACAAACAAATAAACACTCTAAGATGAATCACAACCACCCTGATTTTTTAATAACAACGGAACCAACAGCGGTACATAATACATTTATTAATAGGGTTATCTAAAACTAGGTCAGTTACGATAGATTTTTAGGCAAATGTTCATTAGACATTTTTAACTTGACATTGCTCTTTTCCTAGTTTCGCCATTTTTCTTGAGTCCGATATTGGAAAAGTAATGTAATAACCTTATAATAATAAAAAAGCATAATGTTTAATAAATCAGTTATTTATCATTTTTGAGAAACCTAATAATTTGTTGTTTTCGAAAGCGGCGGTATGTTGTATATGTATGTACATACATACATACATACATACATCAGACACAAGAAAAGAAATTAATATGTGATGTAAAATATAATATGTATATGTGAAGAAACTTATGTGATCTTAAAAACAACACTTTAAATAAACAATAATATGATGTGTATTTTTATTATTTACAAATTCGAAGTTAATTTTCAAAAAGATCTGGACAAAGGTTTTCGTTTAAACAAATTTGCCGAGATTAGTTTAAACGAAAATCTTTATTTTTAAAATTGATTAAGTTAAAATTTGGATTATAATGATAAAGAGTCAAGGAATTTTGAGTGTAATTTAAATCAAATAAACTAACTATATATGGAATCATTTGTCAAAATCATAATAATTTTCTCTCGTTTAAAATTTTGAATTGTTTCATTTGAGTTGTGTGCTTGTTCTTATTTTAATTTCCAATTATACTTGGTAAGAATGTCAAGCGTGTGTTAGGCGAATATAACGTGCTTTTAAGAAAAACGAAGTGCTTTATGCCACTTGTTCTCAAAAGGCAGGTTTATGAGTAAATACAATTTTAAAAAATATGAAGAAACATACTCGAAATGAAAAGAAAATTTCTCAATAGTTTTTAAATATGCGCGAAGCTTTTCTCGGCTTTAATATCTCGACAGATGTTTGCGTAGCTCCTTAAGAAAAATACTAAACATGAAATCCCCACTTTTACTATTATATACTCTTGTGTTGTGCATCGAGTCACTGTATTATTTAAGTGATTAGTGAAAAAAATTTCCGTATTTCATCGTATGCTTAACTCGATATTTTATTCAAAAGCTTGAATAAGGCACACCATCGCAGCGCAGTAATTAGTGAGCCTGACGAAAGAGGGCAGTACTAAGGAAATATTTTATTGTTTCTCAGCTTGGCAGTCCTTCGAAACATAACCGTCAAAATTTGTGTGCGCTCCGATTGTAAGGACACTTGTTATTTTAACAGAAAATGAACTGCTTTCAACTTGTTTTGAAACATGGCAAAAGTGGAATATTGATCAGTGATTAAATTCACATTTTTAAAGAACTAAACAAGTGATGAAATCAAAACTGAGCTGTAGTCTGTGTAATATTTTGTCGCTGGAAATTTTCACTTCTTTTGGTTAGCTTATTAAAATATAGTAATTTTTATTAAACCAAACGCTTTGAACACTAGAGTATATGATATTGATCTTGATGTATGTTATCTGATAAATGCAGTCCGGTAACTATAATATCAATATGGCGGCATGTAAATGTATGTCGCTTTGTATCTGTAATGCTAACTAGAACAGTTATGATGAATCAATTAAGAATTTAAGTAATTTAAGTAATTTGGAAATTCTAGTACCTTGTATTTTGTATTGAATATAATAGTAAAGAAATGTCCAGAATTGCAGATCTTAGTTTACTCATTTTTTACAATTTACATTTATTAATTTGAAGTTATAAACTACACAAGTAATATTATTGTTTTCACACTGAACAGTGTCTGTTTATGGGGACCAATCTCCATAAATATAATTTTATATGTAAAAAATGTAAAATTTGTTGCTTATGCCACAAACGCGAACGAGAACACATTTCAGTCTTCAAGTTGACGTAATTGATATATGATCTGAAATATTGGGTTGGCAACTAAGTACTTTCGGTTTTGTAGTATAAAATAAAACACTTTTTTTTAAACAAAGAATAGTTTTTAATCAATTATATATTTTCCATTTTGCTCAATGACCTTTTGCCACCTTTCTTTCAGCTGCATGATTCTGCGCTCATCAAATTTCTGGTCCTTATCAGCAAAAAAGTGAACCAGGTGCGAGTGAAGGTCATCGTCATTTGTGAAAGTTTTACCATTCAAAGAATTCTGCAAACTTCGAAATAAATGGTAATCAGATGGTGTTAGATCAGGGCTGTATGGGGGATGTGGCATCACTTCCCAGCCAAGCTCCAATAATTTTCCACGAGTTGCCAAAAATGTGTGAGGCCTTGCATTATCTTGATAGAAAACTACACCTTTCCGATTTAACAATTTTGGCCGTTTTTCTTTGATTGCTTCATCCAGTTTTATTAATTGTTGACAGTAAACATCAGAATTGATCGTTTGGTTCCTTAGAAGCAGCTCAAAAAACACAACACCTTTGTAATCCCACCAAACTGACAGAATGATCTTTTTTAGATGCAATTCAGCTTTCGATGTGGTTTGAGCTGGTTTATCGTGTTTGCTCCATGATCGTTTTCGAACTATGTTACTGTACAGGACCCATTTTTCATCACCAGTGATGATTCTTTTTAAGAAAGGGTCGGTTTCTAAGGTGTATATCGCAAAAGTTGATTCTTTGTGTTCAATGAATTTCTTTCAATTCGTGAGGTACCTAAATATCAAGCTTCTTAACTAGCCCAAGACATTTTAAATGTTTTTCAATTGTTGTGTGCGATACATGTAGCCTCTCCGCAACCTCTCGTACAGTTATATGACGATCCTCTTCAATTATGACTTTGATTTGGTCATCATCAACTTGAGTACGCCGACCAGAACGTTGCTCATCTTTGAGGGAAAAATCTCCAGAACGGAATTTTTTATACCAATTCTGACACATGCGCTGTGTTAAGCAATTAACACCATAAACTTCACATATCTTTTTGTGAGCCGCAGCAGCATTCTTTTCTTTACGGAAATAAAATAGTAAAATATGTCGAAAATGTTCGTTTCTGCACTCCATTTAAATTTAATAGCTTTAATAAGAATCACGCACTACTTGCTTCTGAAGTTACGTCAATGTGACTAGTATCACGCGACAAACGGTAAAGTACAGCACTAACATACGTTATACAAAAAATAAAGCAACGCTCTCTATCAGTAAAAACCGAAAGTACTTAGTTGCCAACCCAATACTTTAGACGCCGAATAAAAACAGTCGATGAAACATGGATGCACCATTATACACCCGAAACAATCAAGACAATGAACTGAGACCGGCATCGGTGTACTAAAGTAGGCAAAGATCGTACACTCGGCCGAAAAGGTTATGGCTGTTGTCTTTTTAGAACTGCAGTTGGATTATCGATACACGTGTCTATACTTTCAATAGTAAAATTCATGAAATATATTTCGAATTGCTTGCATTCGCTTGCAATTTTGTTTAATCGTCAGATCTTGCCTCCTCAAACTTTTTTTCGCAACCCGAAAACTCTGTGGTAAGACATTTGGGCCGAATAAGAAGGTAATCTCTGAAACTGATCCATATTTCGAACAGTTTGAAAAACTTTCCTTTTCTGAAGGAATGAAAATACTTGAACATCGGTGGATTAAATGTAATATGTTACAAGAAGATACGTTGACAAAGAAAATCATTTTTTGACAAAAAGTTTGTGATTTATTTTCTAGGCTCACTAATTATGAATATGCCCTCGTAATAATTAACTGTTGAAGAATGGATTGAGGAAGAGATATAAAATAAAGTTTTTGACAAAATTTTAATTATGAAGTGAAATAAATTTTGAGTAATTATTACATACTACAAATCAAAAATTACAGTTAAGCTATAAGAATTTACTTTCACACTTTGTCACAATTTGTTAAGTGGAAATACCTTTCTCTAGACTTAAATGTATTAAATTCCCTCCAAACCATGGTCAACATAACTACATTAAGAATTATTACCACATATTCTTACTCTAGTTATGTTGACCACGATTTGGACGATAAAGAAAGTAAAACGTTTGGTTAGCGCTACTGCCTAAATAGTAGCCGAATATTATGCTATTGATACCACGATTGCGTAAAGTATGTACATGTGCGCTCACCATTTGACCGACAACCAAGCATTAAATGTAGATTCCTTGCCCATAATTCATTCCATTTTATGTTGGATAGTGTTAATATTTCTTATATCACTTCTAATTACATGAAAAAAAAGGATGAGTTGCAAAATGATCGATCTTGCTTGTTTTTCCTGTTATTTACTGCTTACATAAACATTCTAAATTAAAATTTTTATATGGTGTTATATAATCTTTTTTCATAACACACTATTTCACTGTCCTAGGTGGATTTTTAAAAAAAATATTAAAGCAGCAAAAACACTTATTAAACTGAATCGGAATCTAATCTTAAGCTTCTTAGGAAAATATCGGAATAATAGGTAAAATAACCTGCTATATATATAATAAACACAGTGTTAGCGTGTGAAGTTTGTGTTGATTACATAATTTGGGTAACTTAATGAGTACAGAATGTGTGCATACATTAATTTCATTAAAATATGCTCACATAAATGTGCCATCTAAATTTAGACTATATGCGTTAAAATATGCACTAGATAAAATTATATTATAGGTAAGTAAATTTTGGAGATCGTGGTTGATTTTAATTAGTCAATTAAGATTAATATAACCCCTTTCCACAATAATTTTCGTATTCTGTATACGTATTTCGACAACTAAGTTGTCATCATCAGAAAATAATTAATCACAGTGTCGCACCTGGAATCACGGTTAAATCCGCACAAAGACAAAGTCATTACTTACAACGGTGAAAATGTCTGAAATATACACTGTAGATTCGTTTCAGATAATTTAAATTGTATTCTAGTTTTAAACCAAAATCCCTTTTAGGAATTGCGAAAGACTAGAATACAATTTAAAGTATGTGAAATAAATCTACAGTGTGTGTTTGGCTTTCGACGGTGTAAGTCTAGTACGAACTTCGTCTTTGTGCGGATTTTACCGTGGTTCTAGGTGCGACGCTGTGATTAATTATCTGCTGATGATGACAACTTAGTTATCGAAACATCTATACAGAATACGTATTAACTAACTGTATATTATTATTGTAACAATTAATAAGAAGATATTTTTCTAAATTTTAACACGTAAGTGATTGATCACTGCTTTAAATGAAAGAATTTCCCTCGACATCCATTGATAAGTTCGCGTGAAACCACTTGCTTTAGAGGGATTACAGAAATTTACCAGTGCCTCTAATAATTACTGTTGACTGGTTTCAAGTTTTCCTATATAATAGTAGCAATAGAATATAAATTTCCTTTAAAATATTTTTTATTTTTAACAATTTTAAATATGTAATGTTAAAATCGAAAATATAAATAATTTCGTTATAATGCATGTATGTATCTCATGTTATTATGCTAGTAGTAGTAATAGTAGAAAAACATGAAGTAATTGTTTTCCATACGCTTGTAGTCGAAGACGAGACTTTACGAATACTTTTGGCCTTTGTACAATAAATTATTTGTGTCTTCAAAGGCAAAGAGTATTTCTTCTGTAATTTTATTTATTTTTTGTGCCAAACAGTGAAACGAAAATTTTTAAATTACTTCCATCTTCCATCTACTCTATTCAATATTCCATTTGAAATCATTAAAATTATTTCCACAGCTAGAACAATTAAAGGCAAATATACTAATAATCAATGTGTATTTTGTGGTTAGCGGGGAAAGTTGTGCGGAATTGTCTTATGCGATTTTTACCGTGGATCCAGGTGCGACACTATAATTAATTGTCTGCTGATGATGACAACTTAGTTATCGAAATACGAACATAACTAAGAACATTGATGTGGTAAGGGGTTTTATTTACATTTTTGAATTAATTGAATTAATCAGTTTCAATTAAAATTTACCTTTAACACACACACATATATATATATATATATATATATATATATATATATATATATATATATAAATGTGTTTTCGTTATCATAACAAGAAAGAAAGGATTAATAAAATCAAAATTTTTAAATGCTCACATTAATAAGCAGAAAAAATAGAACAATAGAGTACATAAATAATAATTTAGTAGATAAATCTTATTTTCTAATATTTTATTTAAAAAAGATATACATATACAATGGGAATGGACAAATAACAAATTTTAAGTATTTTGAAAACAGTGACACATTTTATGTATATATTTTACACTCTAAAATGTAATTTTCATTCGTTATTTGTCATATATCGCAAAATACACCTTAAAGCTGACGTAGGTTGTAGATGGAGCAATACTACTTACTAAATTTCTTTCCATTTAATTAGAAACTAATAGTACATATGTGTTATACTACCTACAACAATAGATCGGTACCCATTTCTATTTCCTATTAAAAGTTTGCCGTTATAAATGGCCAGAATATAGAAGAAAGCGGGTTCATCAATTAGATATATATATATTAAGGAAGGGATTAATACTCGAGCATTGACGTTTGTTAATTAAAATGCAAAAAGCGGTGAAATATTTTCACGTCTGTAGTTACAAAAGTATGTACATCGACTTGCTATTAGCATAGATAGATGTATGATTTTCTTTTAAAAGAAATTTCTCTAACGCTTCGCCAGCCACCCCGAAGATTATTAATTAATTAATAATAAAAAGTCATCAAGAAAATTACTTCGTCTTTACGTTTGAATTATATACAAATGACAATTAATTTTTAAAAATGTGTCTTATTATTCGAAATGATGGAAGAAATGTTTTATGGAACGTTCTGCTTTTGTACGTTGTTCAGTAGATATTTATATAATCAAATAAACAAAATTTTGCAATTAATAGTTCAATCGTGTATTTTCTCGTATTTTCAGTATAAACTTTTTAAAAATTGTTGTTGATGTAAGTCAGTAATATTTACCATTTTTTATGGATTCCCGGACTTTACAGTATAATGTAGATCTTATTAAGTTTTCTAGGCAGCAATTTGAACTATTTTTAATAATACAATAGAGATGTGAATTTTCTCTGAAACTGGATTTAATCTTATTTGAGTTTTAGAAATCAATGTATTACGATGAATAACTTGCATATAACATCTGGTGTTTCGCGGGGATATCTTCTGTTTAGAGTATTTCTAAATGTTTTTATAGAATTTTTTCGTCTCCGTGGTTGCTTTTGTTACGCCGCTGATGTTAAATTATATAGAGCAGTGATTTTCTTAGAATTAATTTTATATATATATATATATATATATATATACAGACTTGTTCATTCTAGAATTAGATATGCGCTGTCCACAAGTGGAAAGAGTGCAGTTAGGTTAAAGCGCGCGAGAAAGGAGGATAGAATATCTCTCACTGGCAGTTTCGTTTTCTCCCACTTTTGTATTGCAAACAACTTCCCCTACTTTCTCGCGTTTATTTCAAGAATATTTTATTAGTTTCACGCCAAACGGCAAAACATTTCAAGAAAATAGCCATGTTTGAAAATCTTTTTAATTTTTAGAATTTTCTATTTCATTTATTTCAAGAATATTTTATTAGTGTCACGCCAAACGGCAAAACATTTCAAGAAAATAGCCATGTTGCATTTTATTAAAAGATTCAAATAAAATGCATCAAATAATTTATACAATTCAAAAATGTAGGTACGTATTGTCAATGCATAATGATTTACAGCCCCGACCTACACACATCATGTCGCTGGTGAAGACTGATTTCAGACATTCTCACGCGTAACACGCGAGAAAGTAGGGGAAGTTGTTTGCAATACAAAAGTGGGAGAAAACGAAACTGCCAGTGAGAGATATTCTATCCTCCTTTCTCGCGCGCTTTAACCTAACTGCACTCTTTCCACTTGTGGACAGCGCATATCTAATTCTAGAATGAACAAGTCTGTATATATATATATATATATATATATATATATATATATATATATAGACCGTACTCTTAATATCTTAAACGTAACTATTACACAAGTTTACAAATTCCGGTCAACTTTTGGATCAGAGCAGATGAGAACAAATCTTGACGTTATTTGAGGTGCTGAATTCAAATCGGGTTTCGTTTTTCAAAATTGGTTCTAGTCTGTGAGTTTGCGCATGTGGGCAGCACTGCTCTATCATAATGACAGTCAGTTGTTGGCATCGCTAGAAACATTATTTAATTTGTATTTTTAAAGTTTTTTTTTGAATCCAAAACGTGTGAAAATGCAAAGACAGAATTGTAAAGTTGATTCAAAGTGTTTTTGTTATGTTTGCGGATGTTATATGATCAGAAAAAGTGGCAAAGTTATTACTAATGTGATCAGAAATGCATATTTTTATTATTTTGGTTTCTCTGTATCAAACACTCACAAGCCGTGGGTACCGAAATTGTTTTGTAACGCGTGTAGCACAATATTATACAAGTGGTCACGCGGTAAAAAAGTATGTTTTTCATTTTCATTGCCAATGTTATGGAGAGAGCCGAAAAATCATGTAGATGATTGTTACTTTTGCTTGATGAATGTCGTCGGTCTAAATGCAAAAAAAACTAGCAAAATATAAATATCCTGAAGTATCATCAGTGTCCAAGTCAGTTTCCCGTGCGAGCAATGATCCTTTGCCAATTTGTCCAAGTACGAGTGCAAATTCCATGGAAACTTGTAGTTCATCACCGACGAACAGTGGAAGTGATTTTAACATGGAGGAAAAACGTTTAGTTTCGCTACGTGAACTCAATGATTTGGTTTGTGATTTGAATTTATCGAAACAAAAATCAGTGGAAGCGATTTTAACATGGAGGGAATATTTGTCGGACCTGATATTCGAAAATTAATGGCCGACAGAAACTTTACAAAATGTTTAACGCCCAATGAAGCAGCAGCATGGGTATCATTTCAAGATGTTGTTCACAACTTTCTCAGTAACCGCAAATCCCCGAATTTCAAGAAGAAAATCGACAGTTTGTTGCAAAATTATTCCAAGATTGAAGCTCGAATGTCTCTCAAAATACATTTTCTGCATTCCCATCTTAAATTTTTTCCTGAAAACTTGGGTGGTACAAGCGACGAGCAAGGAGAGCGACTACACCAAGATTTGGCGAAAATCGAAAAAGGATACCAAGGATTTTAAGATGAGGGCATGATGAGCGACTACTGTTGGTCTTTAATGCGTGAAACAGATCCCAAGCAGTATAAGCGACTCAGTTCGACTGCTCTTCATTTCTAATTTAACACTTTTTAATTAATAAAATGGAGATTAATTGTCAAAAATTGTAAAAAATGTGTTTATTTAATATCTCGAAAACTAGAACCAATATCAAAAAACGGAGTGCAGATTCGAATTCAGCGCCCCAAACAACCTTAGAAACAGCTTTTGGTTGCTTAGATCCAAAACGGTGTATACTTGTGTTATCAGGGGTATCGGTCTGTTGAACAAAGACTCAAACAATTTTAGTTTTCAATACTCTATATTTTACAATGTATTTTAAAATTAAAATTGAAAGTTATTTATACGATTATTTTGAATTAGCCAGTTTATGACTCCTTTTAGTTCACACTCCTGAGGAAGCTGCAAAGGTTTGGTAGCGAAATATAGAGTAGTGAAAACTAAAATTGTTTGAGTCTTTGTTCAACAGACCGATACACCTGATAATAGTTACGTTTAAGATATATATATATATATATATATATATATATATATATATATATATATATATATATTTAACTGTTGAATGTAAGTACGAGTCAGGTTATACCATTTCCACGCAACAATATTACTTTAAATTATACATATTCACTTGAAAATAATCGTTCAGAATGGCAAACTGCATTGAAGTTTTGGTATTTATATTAACAAGTTTATATTGGACCAACTTATAGATAAATATTCTAACTCATAAACGTTTAATAGCATTGGGCTTTGTAACAAAATTTTTTCGGAACTTATAACTAAATTAATGTCTAAATTATTCTCATTTTTGTGTTTATACGGATGCATTCTTTAGAGATTTCGGGTTTCTTTACAAAGTTAATAACAATTCATATTGTAATGACAACTTTAATTTTTATGTTAATGGATACGGGCTTGACTTACTTTTTATTTGCTTAAATAATACTACAAGCATGAACTGTCCTTATATGAATTGCGCAGAAATTAAGAAAAATATTTGGATTATATCAATATATTAGTATAAGCTTCAAGATTGCTTCGCTAACTAAATAGATCTCTGATTAACTTTTCTCTAGTTTCCTATCCTGTAGTATACTGTTCTTAACATTATTTTTTGTGTTGTGCTAACGCTATTATTGAGACTATACGTCTTGTTGCGTAGTCCTTTGTAATAAATAAATTTAAAAAGCATTGGCAGAGATACATTTAGAATGTTTTTATAATATTGAAAGATTTATATTTTAGCAATAATTTAATTTCGGTAAAAAATGTAGGGCATGTTTAAAAAAAATTTAGAACTGTATCCGTCAAGTAATTGAAACCTATAAACTTAAGAACATTTACGAAAGCTTTTTAATGACGCTTGAATATTTCTAATTTATCTTTTTATCTTTTAAATATTGAATACAGAGTTACATTTACGCGCATAAGTCATTAAATGCATAACTGAATTAAAAAGATCTTCAAATTGAGAAAGAAAAGCAAAATAAACTATAATTTTAATTTTATATGTATGAGTAATGAAGACAAGAGCAACAACTTATGAATAATTTTCAATTGAGAGGGTTCTAATTTTAATTTGACAATTTTTAAAGTTATAGAATGCAATCACGAACTCATTAGAAGGGAATAGGCATTCGATATATCAAACGCTATTTATAGTAATTAGTAGTAGTACTCCATATTAGTAATGATAATATGAATAAAATAATAAATAATATAATGGATTATTGCAGCGTAGAAGTTTATAATTTTTCTACTAATTATTCTGTAATTATAAATAATAATCTTTCTAATTTATATGAAAGGTGTTACGGTTGTTTCTTTCAGTGTGAAATCGAATTTTATCTTAGAGAACGTTTCTAATTATTTAAAAATTCTCTATTCTAATATTTACAATTTTTTCAATTGAAAATAATTGAATTCCATGGCACAATTATCAAATTATAATTTTCTAAAACTAGATAATTACTTTACAATACAACAGATGTATACATGAACTATATTTTATCAAGTTTAGATCATTCTTTTAAAGTACGCATGCAAAGTACATGTCAAATATTGGGATTGAAACTAAGACGGAAAAAATTTTAATTTATTTTTTCGAATTCACTTTATTTACAATCTAAAACTATATATTAAGAACAATAATAATTATTATAGGAAAATTGATTGTTTTTTTCGAAATAGAATTTACTTGACGCCTAAAATTATAAACTAAAATCGAAACAGAAATTGATTGGGCTAAGATTTGAGTAACAACCATAAAGTTAACACTAACAATTTAATACGTATGTGGGAATGTCATGAAAAATATCATTTCGGATATTGATTGAGACACACCCTTTCTATTCGAATATTTCCTTAAAAAATAATCCTCTGGTATATACAGTCCAGAATAATATATTTAAATAAATAATTTCATTCTTTGTGTGGCGTTTTATAAATTCTGAAATTGACTTTTAGTAACCTGATTTAACTTCTACATACATATAATTCTTAAATACACTGACAGTATTAGATAATAATTTTTTCCAAAATGATTTTTACTTATAATTAAATTATTTTTATTACGCGTTTCAATCTGTCTCTAATCATTTTATGTGAACATGGTCATGCCTTTTCATCAGCATCTGCAAACAATCAGTGAAAATTTAAAAGAAACAATACGAAAATTAAGGTCGTTTACTACACTACCTACACTACTGACTTTTATCAAGTTTGAAATTAGAATATTAAAGTATATTAGCGGGTTTCTTTAACCTAAAATAATACTTAGGGTGAAATTAATAACAGCTGGTAAAAAGACGACTAACGATGAGGTAAGATGAGAGTTTAAAACCTTTTCTGTTTGGAAATATTGTGGATCTAATATGGTGCATAAAATATTATATAAGTTTCAAAGAATAAACCATAAAAGACTAAGGTTCAAAGGAATATTCAGGGAAAAATAAGAAGATATAAAATTGGCGCAGGGAACTAGAACATTACTAAACTGTAAAATTGGTTTTCTATTTTTATGTATTTTATACTTATTAAATTAAAACATAAGCATGATCACGTGCAATATTTATTTTCAAAAAATTTTAAAAAATGCAAACAAAACAAGAACTTCAATTTAATAAAAAATATAAAAAATTCTTCACCATACATTTATAAACCGATATTTTTTTATGTTGAATATATTTAATTATTTAATGAATATATTTAATTAATTTAATTAATACATTGTATTAACTGTATTAGTCTGATAATGGCAGCAAACTTTATCGTAATAATAAAACCCTTTTATTCAGTATCTGAATTTTCTGTGTTTATTTATTTCTCTCTCTCATTTTCTAAATACTACTGCAATCACGAGGCTTGTAAATATGTTAATTAGTATAATTGTTAGTATATTAATTTTTATTTATTGTCGATATTTAAGAAACAGTTAGAATGTTTAATGTATTACTCGTAATAACTTATTCATTTTTAGTTAAAACCCAGTGTATTTTTAGTGTGTTAGCGGTCACAAGTTCTATGTTATTTCTCGGTTATCAATATTTAGTGATAATATTGTGTTTATTGGCCAGCAATAAACAACCATATTGAGGATAATTAAAGAGGAGAAAGGAAATGCAGATTAACCAGTTCATTTAATATTCCAATAGACAAAAGGAACTAGAAAAGTTTCCTATTTAACAATAAAACATACGGTAACTTCTTCGATAATTTTTTTAACGTAGTTTCTCTTAACCTCTCCTACAATAACTTCATTCCATCAGAAAAAAATAATGTTTGTTGGTAGTAATAATAATAATAGTAACCTCTACTATCCAATAGAACACATCCACTGAGAGGACAATGCATATTTATGTGAATGTTGGTATTTGAAATAGTCATCAATGTCTTCTTTCAACTCGCTATCGTCTGCAAAATGAGGTGGTGTTTAAATTCTTTTTCCGAAAGAAGTTAAATGGAGCTAAATCCAGAGTATAGGGCAGTTGGTTTAGTTCAACTAAGAGTTTGATGACAAAATTTATTTTTTGTTGCAAAATACATGTAAATCACAAAATAATGAACGAGCTTGTCAAATTTAGATTCTTTTTGTTTAGTTACCCTTGCATCATATCTTATTGGTTTATTGCTCATTCCGATTATTGTAATTGTTTTAATGGACAATTGAATATATCGCATTGTATGATTATAAATGTGGATATAAATGGATAGGTGACAGCACATTTTCAATGGTTTTCTGTATACTTCATATATTGAATACGTAATGATGGCGGCGTTCTCAGGCATACAAGCAGTAATGAAAATGTGTATTGGTTAAATATACAGATATATTTTGTATGTATTATGTATAACATCAATTCCAGGCCTCACTCCAAGTAGGGCGGTGTTTATTTTTTTTTATGGAATATTTGTATTTTATTGCGACAAACTCACTGAAATAAATTTAACTAATCACTATTCCCTAATTATCTGTATTCATACTTTCTTTATATTTGTGCAACTTTAAATTTAGTAAAAAACAAGGAATAATGCACTGAGATATGTTTTATGTTAATATGCAATACCTAAGCGATCATGTACGAATACATTTCATAGTAGGATTTAATTCCGAAGCTCATTTTCTCCTATTTTCCCTAGATTTTCCACTGCTTAATAAATCCGATCAGTCCACATTTATATATATATTTATAAAGTACAGATTCATTCTATAAGTGTTGAAATTTTATCCGTGGAGGATTTTAAAAGAGGTAGTCACGTACCCGTGCGAAACTTAATTAATTCTCCGCCTACTGGAAGATATATCGCAATCAGATCTGAGGTAGGTTTATTTTAATATTCATGTGCTTATTGTTACTTTTTCTCCTTTTCCTGTCTTACCTCCTTTGAGTAATATTATCACAATTGAAGTTAATCCCGGTCGCATACGGAGAAGGTACACGTAGGTCGACTAAAATCAGATAGACAATTTCAGTTATTAATGTAGTTTCCTTATCTATTATTGACTCATATTAAATCACGTAATTCAATAGTTTTTTTAATGATAATTTGATAACTTGAAATCTCAGATTAAATGTTTTGTAGTTTTGTCCCAACATTCTAAATTGACATAGTGCTAGTAATATATTCCTACTTATTTTATTTAATATTGATATAGGATAGTTTACTTTAGAAATTCATATTGAGTTATTATATTTTATTGTTTACATATTGAAATTTAATCACTTTCGTAGTAATTGTTTTACTTTGAATATTATTTCACCGTTGTCTAGTGTACCAGTTTTCTTACCAATTTGCATTAAATAAAGAATTAGTCTATTATACAGGTTGGTAGAAAAGTTTTGAAAGCAAATTAAACAATGTAAATTTTCAAATGAAATTATTTTTTTTATTCAATGTAACTTCAATACAATTATTCCAATGATCCTCTAATAATTTTATACCATCTCTATAATGATTTTCTGGAAGCTTTGCAAAATACTGTTCCACGGCTGAAATAGTTTCAAGTTTCTGAAGAGGTAAAGTTAATTGTTTTACCTTTTTCAAGATAATCAATCAATAAAATTCCTTTTGCATCCCAAAACACTGATACCATAACCTTTTTTGCCGATCGTCCTGACTTCACCTCTTTTGGAGTTGAACAACCAATCGTAGCCCACTGTAATCGTTCTTGTTTTAATTTAGGATCATGGTAGTAGATCCAAGTCTCATCCATAGTTATAAAACGATGCAAGAAATCGGTTTTATTCCGCTTAAAACGCACCAAGTTACGCTGAGAAATTTGTTTTCGATACAGTTTTTGTTGAATTATTAACGAATGCGGCACTAAAGTTCCAAACAGCTTCTTCATATGTAATTCTTCATACAAAATATGGAGTAGTCGTTCGTCTGAGATGCCTATGATATTAGCAATTTCACGCTTAGTCAAATTCGGATCTTTACTAACCATATTATGTACTTGCTCAATGATTTCTGCTGTTGTTGCAGTTTTTGGTCGTCCACTACTTGGTTCATCTTCAACGCTTGTACGACCACGTTTAAACTATAAAACCCATCCATGTACTGTTGGAAATGAAGGGGCACATTCCTTTAACACGTTCACCATTTTTGTATGAATCTCTGTTGCTGATAAACCTTCCAAAACAACGAATTTTATCACAGCGCGATATTCAATTTTTTCCATTGTTAAAAAATATACCGACACGTCTGATTCAAATGGATTGCTAACAATGAATGAATTGACAGATCGAGATAACATTTTTAGTGTTCATATGACACATGAAATATTAAAATAGCGTATGATAGGTGTCGCTTTCAAAACTTTTCCACCAACCTGTACTAGGTGTTTTTTTTTGTTTTGCTAAACAGCTTTAGAGGAAATATCAGGCAACCTAGTGGGTTAATAGAACTACGATCTGCTAAAAAACATTACGTGTGTCATTATTTGCTCTTGGTGCCCTCTCATTTTAACATCAATCTCCGACTATTTAGTTTTGTGGACCACGACCACTGCGACAGCTAGCTGATCATCGTTCTGCTGCTGACCAGATAAATCAAGGCTCCCTGAGTTGGTCGTTCGCGACTCACGGCATTCTTGTTATTACCGACAAAACAATATCAGACCATCAATGTTGAAAATATGCCACCAAAGATATTTCGAATCTTTTAAAATTTTCTGTGGAAAAAAATGTTTTTTACTGTCGAATAAGATTATGCAACATTACGTAGGTGTAATTTATCTTTCTATGCAAATATTTTGCCTTATTAAACATTCCTTTAACTTATTTTTTTACGTTAAATTACATTTGGCAAACTCGGTCCAGAATAATGTAATTTGAAAATAATTATTTGTCGAATTATGCCGTTTGTCAGTTAACGTTCATGATTTCCGCTTCCATTACTTACTTCATTTTTGTGGTATGCTAAGCAATTTATAATGTACACTTTCAACGAATATATATATGATATATATATATATATATATATATATATATATATATGTGTGTGTATATGTGAATATGTGTATCTATGGTATTTGGGTTTTAACAATGGAAATGTAACGGCAAAAGCGAATATGCAATATGATATTCAAATTGGCAGCACACATCTATCAATACATTTCGAGGATTGGATCGCAAAAACAGACACATTTATTCTCAGTCAACATGATGCAGGTAGACCCAAATATTGTTGTCTATCTGCACACCTACCTGCAGCACTAGGCAAATAGCCCAGAAATTGAACATGACCAATATTTCTACCGAATAGACTAAATACAAAGGAATACGTAAATGCGTTGGAGGAAGTATTGGTTAATGTTCTATTAAGCTCCAGAGCCAACATATATTACATGCATGATGGTGCACCAGCTCATAATATAAGAATTACAAGAGCATAGTTGAGCGGATAGGTGGATCGGGAGAAATGGACCAATATCATATCTACCAGATATGAATTTCCTTGACTTCTTTGTTTGGGGTTTTTTGAAGGAAAAAGTTTATGCGAAGTCGGCCAATGAACAGGAAGTAATAAATGTTAATTTCCACAGATATATTGCAACGTGTCCTAAATTTAAATCCACAAAGACTGTTCAAGCCAATGACTACTAGTGTTAGAACTTACGCAAATTATTATATTATTGTTATTTTCAAAAGTCTTTAAAAAAGTCGTGTTTTGTCATACCATTCCTACTGATTTATTGATGATTTTATACCATATTGCCCAATATACACTTCTTTTAAGCAATTCGTATGGTTTAACTGATGACAATACAACATTTCTGTATTAAGATTGTCGATTTAATAATAGAATCGCCATACCTGATGATTGTCTATAAATTTCTGACCAGTCGGTATATATATATATATATATATATATATATATATATAGACTGGTGTGTGTGTGATTCCTAATGATGGACGCAGCAAGTCTGCTGAAAGTTTGATAACAAACTAATCCGTATATGGACTTATCAACACGGGTTAATTTCAGAAATCAAGACAACACAAATTATTGCAGCGGAAACCTTCGAATGAAGTAGTATAGAGTATGTGCACGTATAACTGCAATTATTAATTAACTTTTAAGTTAAGCTACTTTGAATTTTCATACATTTTCAATCGTTCTAACAAAAGAATGACAGAACAATGGTACTGTGTCATGAATAATGTGAATTAATGAAATTAATGAACTATCTTTAAATAAAGAGAAGCAAGTGTACTGTATAGAATTAAAAGATCAAGAATATTATAACAGAATAATTGTCCACAGTCTATGAAGTGTTCTTAAAGATGTTCTTGTGACATTATGTATAGCCAAGTAAACGACTTGAAATAAATTACCAACATTTGCGGTATGTAACAAAACAAATATCTTCGGTATCCCATAGAACGATATTATACGAAAGTAAGGTCACATTTTTATACCGCATATGACAGTTGCTTTTATATCGTGCTCTTCGTGATTATTACATTCAAAATAAATACTGCGTTAATGCGTTATTTCAAGGATGGTGTAAGTACATAAAATCATGCTGAAATGTTCTGTTTAGTCAAATAACTTGAACTCACATGTGGGTTTACAAACTCGAGAAAGTAGAAATTTGTTTGTTGATATATTGATACAATTTTAGTGAATTTTAAAGTAGAAAAGACGTTGTTGTTGATGTAGAATCACAACAATCGCCAGACTTTACAAGCGATTAAATAGGTTCTATGTAATAGTAATTATTAAGTTTACAAACAACGTTTTGACGTCCGAAGATTCAACGAGTCTAAAGAAAATATTATTATATTATATGATGTTTTATATATATATATATTTTCTTACAATAGTATTTTTACTAATAATCCTTAACATAATTAATAGTTCCTTAATATGAAATTAGAAATCATGCACGTTACTTGACGCATACATCTATTACGAAAAGATAAAGTTTTTCGGAATGAATTCCACTATAAGCCTAACTAAAACATATTTAGTTTAATATTGGGATATTATATGAAATCAAAGAAAATTATCCAAGAAAATGGCAGATTATTTGGTAGGCAAGAATAATTTTATTAAATTATTTTATTAAAAACTAAATTTGAAATAAAATAAATATTGAAACGCATAAACTACTTTAAATATATAGTTTTTTAAAACACTAAAGAAATGAACAAAAAACTTAACATCCAATGCTTTTTTGAAACTTTCGAGGTAATACATGAATTGATACCAAATATGATGTTCGCTATCAGGACTACAAGGCTAAAATGAAAACATTGAAACACGACATTAAAATAATATTTCTTAAATGTTAGAGGATTTATATTTAGACAATGTTATTCTTTTGTCAGTTTATTTTTATCTTGTATGGAAGAAACTTTAATTCCCCAGTGAAAATTTGGTAGTTATAATAAAGAAACTGATTGATTCAAGGTTTTTTAAACTTTGGCTCAGATAAATACTATATTTAGAATTAGTAAGCATTTATATGTATTGATAATTTACAGTAAAATTAAAAAAAGAATAATTTTTACATTTTATTTATATCTGATTATTTAATGAAACATGATGTATTAATTATATTGATGAATTTTTTTTTCAGTAAAACATCTCAAAATTGGTAGACTACAGAAACCAAATCAACATTTAGTGGACGAATTTGGGCGTATTTATTTCTATTATATGAAAAACTGAACTTGCTTCGGTAACAGTGATTGCCTTAAATAACGAAAATTTTGTTTTCTGGTAATAGTATTACCGTATGTTAGAAAAAGCAAAAAAGAAACATTACGAGTATAATAATATTTTTCATTGTCTCTTGAAAGGATATCTACGATGTGGATAAACGCATATGATTAAGCCAAGTTTATGATATAAATTACTTTTGATATTTATTTTCAATTTTCGTCTTCTTTTTTTCATCAAGAGAAATTTTATATTACAGGAAAGTTATGAGGAGTTGCTAATTTAATTTAATATTTCTGCAATATTATATTTACCATTTCAAAAAGTAATTACCTCTTTGGTGGTAGCTCCTTTAACATTAGATATTACGATAACATCACTAGTTGTCTTGACATTTCCATTATTACCGTTTTTAGTACTACTTCCTGCGGTAGGGCCATTGACAACAATAGCTGAAGAGGTACAAGTATTATTATTTACAACATTACTGCCATCATTATTAATGTTATTATTCACTTCCTTAATGCCATTAATGCTCCCATTTAAATTATTACTGTTATTATTGCTATTATTATTGTTGCTATTATGATTATTAACAATATGATTATTCAAGTTAGTGTTATTATTATGATCCTTACTGCCGTCTTTTAGATTCTCGAAGCGAGCTAAAATTTCTTTAACTGACACTTTGGGTTCACTACAACTTTCCTCGGGGATGGTTTCCATCCTTCCCGTTGCCGAAGATGGTTCCACATGTTTTTTTTCTATGGTAATTCTTTTTTCACTGCATTCACTAGTGAGGAATTCGTAACAATTTTCCGAATTACTGCTTTCTGATTTGTTCCAAGACCTGATACTGCCGCAAGAACTCTGTCCGTAAACTTCGCACTTAACGGCGAAGGATTTTGATTCATTATCAGATTCGTCACTGAGGCTTTCACTGTTATTAGATGAATTAGCCAGGCTATCCAAACTGTTGGTTTTGAATCGTGTCACGTTGAGTTCTGTCGGTGTTCGTATCTCTTTGAAACTCCTATAGGAATCCGAAAGAATTCTTGAGTTGTTCTTGTTCATAATTTTATGGCTTAATATTCCTCAATGTTTTAATTTATTTTGTATCCGGTCAATTCACATCATAATAATAGAGATGAACGCACTTTAGATCTTAATTAATACCACTCGATGATGATGAAGAAGTACTAACGGTTTTGATATGTAATCAACACTTTATTTATACGAATATAGAGTTATTAACACTGCTGTATACTAGTGTTACACACGCTACCGATGTTGCGCGGCTATTGAGTGTCCGGATGAGCGCTTTACCGTGAAAAAAGACCTGAAGACTGCTGCCGTGCAGCTGACGAGCTCTAATAGTCACGGTGACCCACAGAGAGAAGTTGACCAGTCTGGTGCTATGTAGGACGTACTTACTGCCGCGAATCGACAAGGAGAAATAATGCGGCAGGCCGTCGCTATAAGCGGCTATGAATGATGTTGCTTTTACAGGAGGGGAATTTCTAGTTAGTAGAATAAGCAGAAGATGTATGTACATACAATACATACATACATTAGCGTTAGACAAGAAGTGGTACTTCATTTCTCCGATATGGAATTACAGAATGCTGGAATGCGATAAAAACGTTGAGGTTACGAAAGTATTTTTTAAAATAAACATTAACACTTGTTCGTATATATATATATATATATATATATATATATATATATATATATATATATGTTTATTTATACATTTATACATTACCGTAATGTTACATCTTTTAAAGAAACTTTAAAAATAAGATATCTATATAAACTAGTTAACTTCTGTCACTCTCCCAAAATAAAAGAATATAGAATTATTGTAAATACAAATAGACTATTAAAATATGAAACATGTAAGTACACAATTTTACAAAAAGCATGTTTATTACACTTGAGGGCATCTCTAAATATCGTTAATTTTCTAGAGACCAATTTTCATTGAAAAGGATTAAAGGGTACATTAATTTAGGAAGTTGCATTTAATATCATCATTATTCGATATAGTTTTTATACGATTTATATATATATATATATATACATATATATATATATATATACATATAATGATTTGCAATGCAACAATAAATATTTCGTTAGTGATCGAGTGTGTATTTGCGAAATTGTTTTAGAAAGTATATTGAACATTTCTTATTCCACTATTTGGGGAATAGTTGCGAAGTAAGTTTTAGTTTTACTTCGCTTCATTCATTATATTCTGAACAATAAATTTCCAGTTTTCTCTTCATTTAGGTACAAATTTTTGTGATCTTGAAATACTAATCACTTCAAGTTTTATTTTTATGACTTCCAAATTTTAATATTTTTTTAAATTCGCTTCTGCTATCTCCAATATCTTGTTTGTTTCTTGCAGTTCTTGATAGAGAACTGTTTTGTTTAACTTCTTTTCCTTTCACGTTCATGTTACAAGAGCGTATATAATAGTTCGCATGTTTTCCATGTTTTTTGTGAAAATGCCCGATCAACCCATTCTTCGCGTTTTTATAGCTTGTTAATTTTATTTTTCGTCACCTCTAGTGCTCATTAGAATCCCTAATTCTTATCAAAGAAGAAGAAATTCTCATTTTTATAAATTTTTACTTCGATCATTTTAGATACGTACATTTTTTTGATTATTTCCAGTACATCCACAACATCCACATGTTCACTTCCTTTATTCAATCTGCTATTTATCTGCGCCTCAAGCTTACCTCTTTCCATTATAGCTATTATAATGACAAAAATGTTTCCTTTCATTTTGTTTCGACTTGTATAGGTAATGCTTTTTATTTATGGAAATAACTTATAATGAAACCATTTCGCGGGCTATGTCGAAATTTGAAGGAATGTAATTTAAATGCAAATATAAGAATTTTTCTAAGAAGAAGAAATTTAGTAGTGGAACTAATCGCAACGTTATTATTATTATTGTCGCAAACTGTGTTTACTCCTTTATTTTTGCCACCTTTAGGTACATGTTTTCCTTGACTAACCCTTATAATCATTTTTTAAACCAAAATTCATTGTTTACGCTTTTCGGTATTCGCTATTCAAAATAATAAGGGGACAAAAAAGTGACAATAATTGGAGAAGTGCATTTTACCGATATGGTAAATCTTAAAAAAAACATTAAATTTATGATTAACGAGACATGATCGGGTATAATATATGTACCATCATTACCATAAAAAGGTTTATGATTTAAACCGCAAGTGTTGCTCTATATTTTTATTAAAAACTGAAAGAACATTGGTGTGCATAGTGCGCAAGTTGAATAGCACATGAGTTTGTTTACATTTTCGACCTGCTAACAAAAAATTTCAAACAACTGCATTCTCTTTCTTGCCATTTAGGCATTATTGAAAAAATGCTTATATAACATATATGTATATATTAATCTCACTGAAGAATTGTGCAACGTGAGGAATGACTTTCAAGAACAGTTTTCTATAGAATATTTAATTTTGTTAATGCAATTTTAGTTTCTAGATTTAATATTTTAAGCAAAAGTTTCGTAGACATATCTTTTGATTATTTTAAGCTAATGGCAATTTGGATGCTTGATGAAGATGAGGAAGAACTTATTAAATTTATACTAGTTATAGTCAAAATTATTGTAAAACTATTTATCTAAATCATTATATCAATAGATCGAATGCAACATTAATATTATTATTATGATTATTATATAATTTAGATCTAAATAATTAGATCATTACATTTACACAGAAATATATATACTCAATGACATTAGAAGTGTTACACCTAGAAGGAATAGTTTCCTGGACGTGATTTTTTGGTAATGTGATAAGCTTAAGTCAAGAATGAAACGATCAGATTTCCAAGAAATTTTATTAACATTAATTTGAAAAAAAATCAATAATGTGTTTGGCGACCCCGTAGCTGTAGACACTCCTGTACACGTCTAGGCATCGACAAAATAAGATGGTCGATGTCTGCTTGTGGCACCTCGTTCCAAGCAACTTGAACTTGGTGGATTAACTGTGCCAGAGTTTGTGGAGGATGGTTCAAATTGGTCAGTCTTCTCCCCATTATGTCCCACACATGTTCGATGGGATTTAAATCCGGTGAACGGGGTGGCCACGGCAAAACATTAACGCCAGCTTCTCGTAGAAAGTCCTTAGTACGACGAGCAATATGTGGACGCGCGTTGTCTTGCTGAAAAAGGACGTGTGGACGGCCATCTAGATAAGGCAGTAAAGTGGTTTGTAGGACGTCATCAACATAACGCGCAGCTGTCATACTGCCCCGAATAAACAGAAGAGGTGATCGGCTTCCATATGCAATAGCCCCCCAAACCATTACTCCAACAGTTCTGTGCACATGCCTCTCAACAGCAAATCCAATATCACGTCGCTCTCCACGACGGCGTCTTACCCTCTGACGTTTGGACTGGTGCAGAGAACGGCAGCATTGGGAAGCAGAATGGCATAATGTCGTATTCAGCGACGAATCGCGATTCTGCCTAGGCATCCATGATGGCCGTCAGATTTAAATCCCATCGAACATGTGTGGGACATAATGGGGAGAAGACTGACCAATTTGAACCATCCTCCACAAACTCTGGCACAGTTAATCCACCAAGTTCAAGTTGCTTGGAACGAGGTGCCACAAGCAGACATCGACCATCTTATTTTGTCGATGCCTAGACGTGTACAGGAGTGTCTACAGCTACGGGGTCGCCAAACACATTATTGATTTTTTTTCAAATTAATGTTAATAAAATTTCTTGGAAATCTGATCGTTTCATTCTTGACTTAAGCTTATCACATTACCAAAAAATCACGTCCAGGAAACTATTCCTTCTAGGTGTAACACTTCTAATGTCATTGAGTATATTTACGTTATTCGTAAAATCGAATTATCAGAATAGGTGAATATAATTGTGATAGAATATTTCATATATACAAATATATAAAATACTTCGTATTTATATACGATTTTATTTATAAATAAAATCAAAGAAAAGAATTATATTCGCATATTACGCGCATAACTACATTTGCTCGAATACAAATTTTGGGAAAATGTCGTGTTTTTATATGTTACATTCGTTACATCATAAACCTTTTTGCGGTATCTACTACCTACTGTATGTGTTTTCTCTAAAACTCTAGGATATAAATCGATACTCTTGTACACAATTTCTAATTTCGATTTGGATTGAAAAATTTTTTTATATTGTATATATATATATATATATATTATACATATACATATATATATATATATATATATATCAATATATACATACCTATATATATATATATGTATTATCTTATACCGTGCATTCATTTTACCTCGCTACGAAAACTGTACCACATTATATTCAGATCTAGTTGCCGAATACCGATCAGAATGTAAAGTGGTGGGGCGCGAGTCATTTGAATCACGACTATAACTGACTACTGATCGTACTAGCTGCAGCCCCACCACTAATTTGACTGTAGGCGTATCGATATCGTATTAATGGTCATTCGTGGTTTGCATTTGGGAGAGTGTGTTACGGTAAGACCTTTAAATTTAAATATTTTTTTAATTATATTACTTTGATAATGTATACATTGGAAGAAAAAAATCATGGGCTTTGAAAGGTAATTTTTTACGGTGTATCCAGCGCCTTTTCTCTGAAAAGTATGTATATCGTCCCTTTCCTGCATTAACAACAATATCATTAGTAGTTAAAAAGTTTAAATCAGAAGGTTGCATTTTGGGATGTAAATGTCATAAAGTCATGGCGTGCGCAATGGTCGAAGAAAATTCCAATATTACTATATCTAAAATATCAGAAGAGATAGGTATTAGCGTGGGTAAAGTTCATAAGATATTAAAGAAAAATAAATACACATTGTATAAATACCAAACTCATCAGGAAAGTTTTGATGCTGATCAACACCGCAGAATGGAATTTTGTGAAACTGTAATATGATAGAACGTGTAAATGCGAATGAACACTTCATTGCGACTATCGTGTTTACCGATGAATCCACGTTTCCGTTGCACGGTAAACACAATCCGTCGAATCTTCGATATTGGTCTATTGAAAACGAGTATCGACAATTGAATACGGGGACACAATATCCTGAAAAATTGAATGTTTGGGCTGGTATTTATGGGAATAACAATATCTTTATCGAAGGAAATTTAAATGGGGAAATATATTTGAATCTTCTTCGAAACGACATTGTCCCTGCTTCGAGAACTATTAATCCCAATTTAGAGAACGTATGGTTCCAGCATGGTGGTTGTCCAGCCCATGAAACTAGAATTGTGAATGAATATTTAAATAATATATTCCCCCAAAGAGTTATGTCTAATAGTGGTACAATTCGCTGGCCACCAAGGTCACCAGACTTAGCCCCTAATGACTTTTTTATGGGGTTACATAAAATCAAAGTTATATGGGCATCAAGACGAAAGGGCTAATAATTTGGAAGAATTACGGGTTAATATCGAACACCAATTCCAAATTATTAATCCTCTTGTACTGGCCAATGTTCGAAATGAATTTTATAATAGATTGGGGTACTGTTCAGCACAAGCAGGAGGGACATTTGAGAATTTAATTAATTGAATTTATTTTCTGTATTTAAAAAGTATTTTATAAGTTTTGGCAAGTTATATTTATTTACTGTTTAAAGAGCATTTTTTAAGTTCCGAGAAGTTATTTTATTTTTTAGTTTCTTTAAGACTTTTTTTATTTTTAAACCTTTTATTAGAAAACGTCTTTTAGTTCAATGCGAAACTTATTGTAAAAATACCTAATTGTACAGTTAAAAGTAATTATAATTTATTAATTTTTGGACGTAAACAATTTGGACAGTCAGTGATAGACCTTCCGCCAAGTACCACGAACAACTACTTAATCTGTAATCTGTAGTCAGTCGTTGTTGTGATTCGACTGACTCGCGCCCCACCACTTTACATTCTGATCGGCATTCGGTATCTAGACCTGAATATAATATGATACGGTGTTTGTAGCATTTTAATATGAAAGCACGGTATATGTATACAGTGGTACCTTGAGATACGAGTTTAATTCGTTCCGTAACCTTGCTCGTATGTCAATTTGCTCGTATCTCAAAGCAATTTTCCCCATTGAAATTAATGGAAATGCCATTAATCCGTTCCAGCCCCAAAAATGCATGCTACCCCTAATTGTTTATGTTACGTGTTTTTGAATAAGAAAAATGACAAATATTGTATAAAAACATAATAGAAGAGAATGTAAAGCAAAGGGGTTTACCGAATGGTATACAAGCAGAGGCTTTATCTTGCTATCGCCACTCGCATTAGCACACAGTGCAAGAGTTAGTCTATCCTTGTGGCCTGGCATTATCTTCTCCTCTGCCGTTATGTAAGTCCTATTCGCCATCTTCTTCCGGAAAAGCCCTGTTTCGTCACAGTTGAAGTTGCTGGGGGATGTTTCTATTGGCTTATATCAGTTCGGAAGAAGTTTTGAGATAATCCTCAGCTGCCTTCACATCCGAACTTGCTGTCTCACCATGCCTGACAACGGAGTGGATGCCGGTCCTTTTCCTAAAGTTGTCAAACCAGCCTCGACCGGCTTTAAACGAGTCTTCCGATGCCTCGTCCGTGGAAGTGCGCGCAGTCTGATCCAGCAAATCACCGTAAATCGCTCGTGCCTTCTCGCATATGATACCTTGTGTTTAAGTATCGCCTTTAAGCTGCTTCTCCGTCACTCATACTATGAGCAGTTTCTCCATCTTTTCATGGAGAGAGCTCCGGAGCTTAAAAATTATTGTAACGACTCCTCCTGTTTAAGCATAGTGCATATCGTTAAAGTACTACGCCTGTACTGCCTCGCCAAGTCAGCTACTCGCACACCTTGTTAATTTTTTTCAATGATTTCCCGCTTTAATTCAATAGACATCATATTCTTCTGAGCAGTGACCTTTCCACTCACTTTCGTCGAACCCATAGTTATAGAAAGAAATGTGATAAAGTATGTAAAGCCCTATAAAAACTTAGCAAAGATGCTTCGACAGCGAGGTAAATAAGCACACTGGGGGAATACGTGGGCAGTTCCTCGTATCTCAAAACAAAACTTCGCTTGCTTGACAGCTCGAATCTCAAATAACTCGTATGTTAGGGCACTCGTATCTCGAGGTACCACTGTATACCGTTTGCTTGTTAACGTGCAGATCATAGGTGATAATATATTCACTCCTCTGACTGCAAGTCACACTTCGTCCCGTCTACAGCGACCACCTTGAGCCATAGGGCGATTGTTTAATGATCTACAATAGAGACGGGAGAAGTAGGGGTTTACGTATACGTCCTTAATACACACAACAGGATGAATTCACAGCAGCTAAGTGTTAGCGACGGTAATTAATATTCATCGTGAATATACAATGTTATACATAAACACTAACATTAAAATAAATATTATGGAATCAGGTAATAAGAACTCAGTTTACATTTCTTGGTCAATTATCAATACCATTATAAACAGTATTTTTTCAATATAGCCAAAGAAAACAGTCATTTGGAACCAAATATGAGGATCGGAGTGCCCTAACATTGGGACCACATACTCCTAAAGAAGTCGTTTAAACAGTCACGAACATTCTGGCTTATGTGAAAAGAAATCATCTTGTTCCTTTTTAAATTTCGTGCAAAAAAATTATGTTTTGAAGCAATTAAATCAACAGCAATTTTGTACATATTTACTTAGTGTGAAAATCTTTAATAATTGTCGAATTAATTAGTATATAACGTACGTAAATTTTAAGTGTAAAATCTACGTATAATACGAATACATGACCCTTATATTAAAACTTATAACGAATTTTTAATAATAGAAAGATAATGCTTGCAAATACTAGACTATGAATAATTTAGTTCTATCGTAACCTGTTGACATTAAAAATTGCTCGCGCTCCATAGAAAAAACAAGACATTGAAATAATTAACATTCAGTTCTAGTGTCTGTGAGTTACAAGTGAAAATTATCGACAATTCAGTCTGTGACTTCTTCAAACAGTACCTCGTATAAGGTAAGAAAGTTTATATAGCATATGTTTGTATTTGGTAAGCAGGAACTCAAGCTAAAATTAGAAACATACTGTATATATGGACATTGATCGAAGCGGAACAAGTTCCATAAATAGGAACATATTTAATTTGCAAGAGCATCTTATAATAAACTATCTGCCCAAACGGTTATTTTTAAATTTATCACCGATAGATTTGTACTCAATTTTAGTAGGAGATCGGAAATTCCTTGTAGCTTTCTTTCGAAAATACACGAAGGTTTACGCCAAATATTGAATTCGCTTGTTGCAAGGTAACAGGCACAGAAGAATATTATTATATATATATATTAGTAATGAACAACTTTTAGCGGTAAATTTCTATATATTCAAAAATAAATCAAGCCAACAAGAATATTTCGATAAAAGTGTTAATAAGGGGTCATGTCCATTAGTTACCCAAAAACATTAGTATAATAAACATCTTTTAGTTGTGAATTTTTAAATTATTAGTTTCGGTTAAAAAAAGAAATATTGTGTTTGTATGCAACATCATGAGAAAAGATCATTATGTAACCGTTCGCTCAATTCGTGTACAACAATTTAGATGTAGAAAAGCTATGCATTTGTCGAATACCTCATAATTTAATGCCAGCTCAGCATTCGTTAAAATTATATATATAATTTAATATAGAAGTAGGAATTAAGTGTGTCTGTGTGTTAAGTTTATAATATATAAAAGTGAAACTCAATGTGGACAGGCCATTTTAATAAATAACGAAAGAGTGAGATAAGCAACAGTGTACACAATATGTGGGCAACAACCGGCCCGCTGTAAGATTTGATTCGGCCCGCGAGACATTGTATTATTTCATGTCTGATATCTATCGCTAAAAAATATGAACACTACTTTTAAACGTGGCTCGCGAACGTATATGCACATTAAAGTTTGGCCCACAACATGTCAAAGGTTGTCCATACCTGGTGTACACGATCAAATGTTGCCCGGAGGCCTTTTCCCTTAAAACGAGACAAAAAGCAAAGTTAAATTTGTATGGGCGAAAAGCGCATTGTATACCCTTCCCGGCTTAGAAATAGAAAAAGAAAAGACTGACCTGAGTGCGAAAATACAAAAATTTGACTATTCAGAGTTGGTACAAAGTAATATGATCATGTGAATACCTGGAATATCTTTAAATTTTACATAGTGCGACATAGAGGATGTCACTAATCAAACACTAGCACTAAAAATTCCATCTTTATTTAACCTATATCCAAAATTTCAGTGCGATACGTGAAGAGTTGTAGCCACAACGAACTGGCACATTTGACAATCGCTAAGCTTCGTAAGGCAATAGAATTTTTAACGCAACAAAACGTCAAATTGCTGGACCGTCCTCCGTATAGTCCGGACTTAAATTCCTACAATTTCTTTACCCTTCCGAAAATCAAAAACCGGCTACGTGGTCAAAGATTCCAGTCGTTAGAAAGAGCAGTCGATGCCATCAAACACGCAGTTCTGACTGCACCAACAAATGAGTGGAACAACTGCTTCTAGAGTTCGTTCAAGCGCATGCAAAATTGTCAATCTTCGTGGAGAATACTTCGAAAAACAATGAAGTCTTTAATAGCTATCTACTGTTTTATTCCGGTTGTATATGCAAAATTTAAAAGACAACCCACGTATAATATTGAGTATAAATTATAAAAAAATATTTTTTCAACGAATATTGTTTCTCGTAATTTACTATTTTTTTAATTTACTATCTTACAGCTTCTTGTCACCTCTGGCGCCCAGTTTATAAGATAGAGGCCTGGGGAAGATTATAATCCAAAGTATGTGTTGTGCCTATTGTGAAGCCTGCAATAGTGTATAATGATATGTCTGTGTGAGGTGTCGGCGAAATTCATGTGTGTGGAGGCTGAATGAACAGTGTCCATAAATATTACTGGATAATAATCATTTGCATAGACAAAAACGCAGGATTATGTGTGACGTTAGTTATTTTTTATTTTCTGTATAATATTTAAAATTATTTGCTAATGTGCAATACGAACAGAATTAAATAAACTGAAGAAACATCGGTTCATTGTTCAATGTTCAATTTATGGAAAGAAACCAAATTTTTTTATTGAACTATTGTTTATGTAAATAAATAAGGTGAAGAATATTTAACATTTTATGTATTTAGTCTTGAAATAAAATATAATAAAGCCAAAACTATTATATCCAATCCATCCATTATCTATCTACAACTGTGAAATGCTTGATGCTTGTAAAAAGTAACGACCCACTTATTTATTATTGTCATCACACTAAAAAAACTAGAAATAATAAGAAGTCATATGAAGTGAATTAAAACATGAAAGAACGTCAAGGTTACCAGAATGATATCGCCTCATGTTGTACTGGATTAGAATGTTCTCAACTGAATTCCTCTTGAGATATTTCTTGGCGTCCTTTACGTCTCAAAACTATAGATACGAGAATAGTACTTCATCTATTAAAGTTAATTTACCAGAATATTTCATGTTGGCTACTAATACATATTCCTTAATGGTATCCTTAACTACAAGTTACACACAAAGTAAAGAAACATATTATTAAATCATTTTTATTACAAGTAAGAAACAGCATATAATTGAGTAATTATTTATTTAATGGGAAAAAATAGGCTATGTGCTACTTCAAATTCAATTCGATTTAAAAGACTATACCACAAAAGAAATTTCCGAACTGCTAATTTAGTTTGAAACGAAACTTCCATGTTCCTGTTCTGTTTAGATTGGTTTAATAAAAATGAGTATGCATACGAAGAAAATTGTTTGTTTAAATTATAAATTCAAATGAACTAACTGTATTTTTCAATTTATTTTAAAAAGCTAATATGTATATTTGTCGGCGTTACTTTTTTTTATGAATGCGATAACATTAACTTTCAATTACCTTATCTAACAAGTTGTTATTTATATTAACTAATAGTTATTTTATTGACGGCATTAAATAAATAGAAAATTAACTGGCGAGATAATAAAAGTTACAACTGTGAAAACTACTAAAGTTTAATATTTCTCAGAGAATTCAATGATGGTGTTCCAAATGCTTGGCAATGCAGAAAAACCTACGTATGTTGTGCTTTCGCGTTTTTCTGGAATTATTAGCTATAATAAATAGTCGTCATTCATGAAATGAACATAGATATTTTCAAAAACAGAACATATAAAATTATAAGTAGACTTTGAAAAACGTATAACGTGTATATGTATCTATGTACATACATATATAAATTGCAGGAAAGACTGTTCTTCTAAGGACCGCCATGAGAGAGCTTTAAATGATAATACAAGACAGAAATATTGTTGGAATGAAATCTTTTTTATTATAATCTGGTAGATAATTTCATGGCATTTATTTCCTAAATATGATTTCCGGCATATGTCCGCCACGACTACGAGTTACATGGTCCATTCGATCAATCCAATTTTTGACTACTTTTTTCAATAAATCTGGCCGTATGGCGTCAATAGAGGCTTCCTATGCTTCAAGAGTTGCTGGTTTGTCGGCATAAACCAATGACTTAGCATAGCCCCATAAAAAGTTATCCAGAGGCGTTAAATCGCACGAACGAGGGGGTCAGTGAACAGGACAACTTCGAATTTCACTGCACGAATTGCTTGTTGTCAACAAATTCGATTTTGCAATAAATCGATTGTGCAAGTTGCGCCGTCTCGTTGGAACCAAATGTCGTCGATGTTTAGCTAAGTAATTTTTGGAAACAGAAATTCAGTCAGCATTGATCAATAGCGCTCGCCATTCGCCGTAATGGCAGCTCCTTCCTCATTTCGAAAGAAATAAGAACCGATGATGCCGCCAGTGTGTAAAACGCACCAAACAGTCAATTTTAATGGATGTTATGGTAATTCGTTAACGGCTTGAGGATTGTCTTCGCTCCAAATACGGTAATTTTGCTTACTGGCGTAGCCATTTAACCAGAAATGACCTTCATCACTAAACACAATTTATGCTCATCTTCGGCCAGTTTCAAATGAGCCCAATCAGCAAAAATGCGACGCAAACGATGGCTGTTTGGCTTTAATTCTTGCATTGGCTGCATTTTGTAGGAACGTAAGCCAAGATCCTTACGTAAAATTTCCACGTAGTCGAAGGACAAAGGCGAACAAGTTGCGAATGACGACGAATCGACATTTCGGCGTCTTCTTCAATACTTCGCGCTACCGTAGTAATATTCTCTTCAGTAAGCACATTTCTTTATCTTGTTGATGGTTTGAATCGAGAAGAGTAAAATTAGAGCGAAAACGATCAATAACTGCACGAATTGCTTGCTCAGTAGGCCGATTATGTTGACCGTAAAGTGGATGAAGTGCTCTATGAACTTCGCGAACAGATTTATTGCTTTCGAAGTAAATTTCCACAATTTGGAAGCGTTTAAAAAACATCCATTATAACGCTTGAACGGACTTTTCCAAAAATGGATGAAAGGAAGTACTTATTACGCATTCTAATATCACATGGAAAATATTACACAGTTGACGTATTAATAAGTTAATGAATGAATACATTATTATTTATGTTTATATTAACAAATATTGTAATGGCAACTTTATATATTTATATAAGTTTATATAAGTTATTTATATATTTATTAAATCAGATGGATTAATCGAAGCTGAAAAGAATGAAATGTAATAGACCTTAATTTGTAGAGTAACCGATAATATATAATAGAACTCTGACAAACATAAATATTTATTCAAAATTCAGATCAGTCACATTTTAATTATTAGGCCGGTAGGTCGACCTGTCGGTGAAAAGAAATATTTATAGTATGAAATATTTAATTGTTTTTGTGCTGTGTGAGATTCCACCATTCATGAACAAATTGTATGATGTTGAACGAACAGGTTCCCAGGTAACAACACAAAAGAGGTTATAGATACATTGAATGCTAGCCATACTATAGTACTGCATTGCTTAGTTTCTTAGATCTCTTAGATCGATTAAATGAGTGTTCTGCGTACGAAGCTTCAACATATATTCCAAATCTCCTATTTTAAATAGGAAAGTTTAATAGAGTATATCTTATTGTAAAAGCGTAACAGTGAATAGGTACTATTAAAATAATAAACAAATGTGCATAAACTGAAAAAAAGAAATTTATTTTGTTACACAATAGCGCAATAACCCGCACATCATAAAGAACAATTTAGAAGTTTAATGATATAAATAGGAATTAATATAATATCCATCTTATTTGCCTGAGTCGTTTTCATTTAATTACTATTTTTTAAACATCACGAAGTCTTTTTAAGGGAAAATAATTTCTTAGTTAAAATTCTAGAAAATAAAAAATTATGTTGATTAGTAGAAGTCTGCTCTCTAGAAATTCATCTTTAAGTACTTTTACTTGTCAAATCCAACATATTCATACGTCCTAATAGCAGTAAAATTTTAGAAAAGCTCTCACTTAAACGCAACACTGTGTTTATTGATGGCTGGTAAGCGTGAAATTAGTATCGTCATTCAAATTACATACCAGTTTTTTTATATCGTGATACTATAACAAACAGTTAATATACAGTGCAAATAACTATTAATACATCTCTTGTTTAAGCATGAAATTTTATTATTCTCGCATATAAAGTCAATGAGGTTGACGAACACTAATGTTTGTGTTAGTCCATCTAGTGGAATTATTTCACTTTTGAGGATGACAACTTTGTTATCGAACTACGTATTCAGAATAAAAAGCCATATTTTTGGTAAAGGATTTACTTTTGATTAACTTCTATAGATTTAGCTACAATTTGCAATTTAATTCAATTTAAAGATAATTTACCTTTTATTCGAGTATACGCGAATTTATATGCAACCCTAATTTCGATTTCAAAGAGCAAGTCTTGCAAGTAATGAATTAAGTAAAAGTTATGTTAACATCACGACTATTTTTTTTGACTAGAGCTTGACGTTCGCCATGAAGATTTAGTTGCGATAAAGAAATAATAACATTCTTGTTTGTATGTATAAGGGATTACAATCATTTATAGCGGTTAAAGCTGGTTCGGAATTATTCTTTGCGAGTTTAGCTCGATTCCAAGTGCAGTTTTGTGATTAACTGTTAGCTGATGATGACAACTTAGTTGTCAAAATGCATACACCGAATACGAACATTGATGTGGTAAGGGGTTTTATTTACCTTTTTTTGATTAGTTCAATTAACCACGGTCTTCATTAAAATTTACCTTGATTACGTGTTCAATTATTACACATGGAAAAGAATTTCCATAATGTGTATATATACTACCTTTGATTAAAACAGTAATTTCATTGTCTTTATAAATTATAATATTGTATATAACTGATATATTTACATATTTACAAAATTAAATTCTTTATAAAAATTTATTTATTTAAAGTTGTGAAAATATTCATATTCCTAACGCAGTCTATAAGTTGACAATCATAAAGGGTTTTCCAATAGGGACTTGACAAATTTTAATTCAATTTGCGAACGCACCCTTTCACTAATCATCGAACTGTCACTGTCAATTTATTCAGTAAACTTAACATTTTCATCATAGTAAAGTACATGAACGAACAACGTCTGCAAATTATAAAAATTTACTACAGAAATTCGGAGTCGGTGACCGCTACTTTAAGAGCGTTAACTCCGATTTTCGGTCGTAATTCTCGCCCTAGTAGACAGGCAGTAACAAGTTTAGTGCAAAAATTTGAGTCTACATATTCGTTGTGTGATGTTGCCGTGCCAGTGAGACAACGAGTTCGTCGAAGTGTCGAAAATATCGCTGCCGTTGAAACGTCCGTAGCAAATGATCCAAATCAGTCAATTCCACGGCGTTCTCAAGAGTTGGGAATCGCCCAGAGCACTTGATGGCGAATTTTGCGTAAGGATCTTGGTTTACACCCATACAAGATCAAGCTAACTCAAGAATTGAAGCCGATGGATCATTTGAAGCGACGTACGTTCTCCGATTGGGCTCTGGAAAAGATGCGCCAAGATGATCAATTTTATCGCAAAATCATTTTGAGTGACGAAGCTCATTTTTGGCTCAATGGGTTCGTCAATAAGCAAAATATGCGTTATTGGTCGGGTGAAAATTCACATGTGCTTCATGAAATACCACTGCATCCACAAAAAATAACTGTTTGGTGCGGTTTGCATGCCGGTGGCGTCATAGGGCCATATTTTTTCGTCGACGATAATGATCGTCACGTTACTGTGAATGGTAATCGTTATCGCGCCATGATTACCGATTATTTTTGGCCCGAATTGGAAGATATGGACTTGGACAACATGTGGTTTCAGCAGGACGATGCCACAAGCCACACAGCACACGTTACAATCGATTTATTGAAGAATAAGTTTGATGAGCGTGTTATCTCAAGAAATGGACCAGTCGATTGGCCGCCTCGTTCGTGCGATTTAACGCCTCTAGACTTTTTTCTTTGGGGCTACGTCAAGTCATTGGTCTATGCCAACAAGCCGACAACGTTGGAAGCGCTCAGAGCCAACATTGAACGCGAAATAGCAGCCGTTTCGACCAATTGTGTCGCCGAGTTATCGAAAATTGGGTCCAACGAATCGACCGCGGCAAACGTGCCCGCGGTGGCCATATGAACGAAGTCGAGTTCCATTCATAAATGTTTTGATTGTACTTCAATCCGATAATAAAGTTTTTGAAATATCTCAAATGGTCTGCATTTTATTTTGAAAACAAGTTGTCAAATCCTTATTGGAAAACCCTTTATATAATCAACTGCTTGTTATGTAAAACCGTTATTTATCTTAGACATAGAAGAATAACTTCATTTCGTTTTTATTTAAATAACTATCAAGGAGAAATATCAATTCTACGAGTATAATTTTCAATTTAACGTCAAAATTAATACTTTCTTTCAAAGTAAATGCTCAACTAATTGCGTGCCATAAGAATGTGCTCCAGTAATTTTACCTTTTTTGTTGGAAAAATACATCCTAGAGTGAAGCAACGCTTGTAATTAACAACTGCAAATTATAATAAATTGTATTTGTTGTAAACTCTTCTTTCTCAGTAAGAAAAATTCAATTTCCTTAATACCAATTACTGTTTTTTCATTTTAATAGTTATTATTATCATTACGACTGTAATCAAATGAATTTTATATTCGTCACGCTCATATTCAACACGAACAAGTACCGCTTCTAATTGACGTGATTGACCTCTAAATCAAATCATTGTACGATATGTATCGAGCATGGCAATGCGTCCACCTTTGGTATGAAAACTTTCACCTGAAATTGTTTTGGCAGGAGCAGTTCTGGTACAACATATTATTACTTAAAAGGAATTATGTACTTAGATTTCCAGATACTGTTTTTATATTAATTTATTCTTCAATTATAAGTAGAGTTTAAGCATCTATCAATATATGAAATGTTTTTCCTGAGTTTTATATATTAAAAGAAAGCTAACTATATTACTAATGTAAAGTAATAGTACACAACTGATAAATATCAATTTAGATATTAGTTTTTAATTTATTCTTGCCGAAAAATAAGAATTTTATTAACAGAAAAATTTAAAATAAAATAATTAAATATTTGCAAAACTATGTTTAGACTTACAATATTGATATTCGGACGTGAAATGTAGATATTAACACATAAACAGAAGAGCGCAAATATACCACAATCGTGGTATATTTGCATAAGATAGAAAGAGTGAGGCATCTACATAAAAATAGTACGAAAAGCTGAATTGTATCAAATTGGAGAAGAGATATTGAGAAGTATTGCAAAGAAGAGAGTGTAATTGGATGAATCTGACAAATAAAAAGTAAGTATCTATTAAACGAGAATATGACTACGACGGCAGCCGTTTCGTCTTTATTAACACTTGTCAGGCAGCCCAGTTATCAGCAACAGATACTTACTTGTTTGTATTTGACTGGTTTCCCGAATAAGCAGATCTAACGCACAAGTCGGGTTTCACTTATATAGGCAGTACCCTATCATATCTGCAGTGTCAATCAATTATATACTTATTATGTACGTCACCTTATATGGCCGTGATGACAATATTTGTTGAACGAGAACTGAGGCTACCTGACGAGTCTTAATAAAGACAAAACGACTATCGTAGTCATGTCCTTGGTCAACAGGTATTTACTTGATTACGTTTGACTGGCTTCCCGAATAAACCTATTAATGTACAAGTCAAGTTGCAGTTATCATAGACAGCAATGTCGGATAAAAGTGTTTTAATATTTCAAGATCCAAGCTTCTCAGTTAAAGAAAAAAAAATGGAGTGACTAAAATTTTTCACTTACATTCCTAAACAATAGAATAGAATACGTCTAATTGTACATACATTTTGGACATATGTATAAAAATAGAGATGGTGTACATACAACTTTCATAGACCTGGAAATATTATTCTTTATTCCGGAGATAATTTGTTAGAATAAATTTGAAGAGCTTGAATTATTGATTACAACTATACTGAGTTTCTCCATATTCTCTTGTAAATGGTATACTAGAAGGTTGCTGCATTTAACCTTCTAGTATATCATTCTTGATTCTTTATCTATTTCTAATACTTCATTAAGTTAGATTAAGACTAAAAATTATTAGTTTCGAATCTTGGTTAATAAATACATATTTTTTATATAGTTACTTATTTGTTCTTTATTCTCTGGACACTTCATTATACATATTTACACGCATATTTCCAAAGATTTTTCTTTATTCTACTACAATTCAAATTGTGTGCAATTTTGTTGCTTATTAGATACCAAAAATTCAAATTTTTTAATAAGCGTTGGTAAATTTACAGTTCAATATAATTTCGTTTCTTTTCATTTTCGCCTTGAACATTTATTTTAATAACTAAAGATATATTTGTTGTTATTGAATTAGATACTAAGTACAAAACAATAACAGTTTTGTACCAAATATGGGTACAATATATGTGGATCTTTCCATTCCGTCAAGTGTGATCTTCGTATGCATCTTTTCCTCAATGACTTTGATTTGGTAGCCAATTATATTTATCAATGTGATATCGTATTAAAAGAGACATTTGCTTATATTTATTAGGTTTTGTTTATTCCTTTCTATTTTCCTCCAATTCTTCTCACATTCTTTTGTCCTCAACTTTTCTTGTATGTAAGTATATATTATAGGATGCAAAAAGCGACTAAAATTAGAACTTTTCGGTTTCACATCGTAAAAGCATATAATTATATGCAATTAAAACCTATCGTGGGTTGCATTTAATATCTGTTTCCACAATGAAAATATTTTTTTCAAAAAATTTTTACATTATATACACGATATAAAAAGCGGATAAATCAGAATATTTCAGTTTCACATCGTAAAAGCGCGCAATTATCAAAAAAGTTATATATATATATATATATATATATATATATGAATGTATATTTATATACATATGTCAGTATTTATATCTTACCTTGATTTAATTCAGTAAATTACTATTTTAATAACAAACATTTTTAAAACCCATACTAAGTATGATACGCTTTAAAAGTTCAAAACATGGCAGAAAAAAATAGTATGTCTTCCCAGGAAGCAGCTGCAGCCTGCCCAGAATCGGTTACTCAGCAAATAAAAATGAATAAAAGCGCGCCACCTTGTTTTGTAGAAAAAAGCGACACCTTATACATAAGTAGGAAAATACAACAAAAAAGAATAGCAAGGAATCCTTTTGATTATCAGATACTTTGTATATGGTAAAACCTGACAGAAAAATAGAAAAGCAACTAAGTATACGAAATTCCGCTTTTAATTAATTTAAAAAGAACCAAACACACAAAAATGACTAAATTTTATGAAATACAGCATTTACGAAAATGCGAAATACAGAAATATTATTATAATTTTAAATAGATTAAAAAAATGAGTGATCTTCGTCATTAGTTAAGATATGACGTAAACTGAAATGCTTGACTAGAAGACAGAAAAAAGATAAATAATATTAAAATAATTTTCTATGAAACTAGTTGCGGTTACATCAATGATATGTATATGAAATAAGACATAATTTAAAATACATTACATACAAGAAAAATAATAAAATATAGCCCGAAATTATAGTTTTAATTAATTTCAAAGAAAAGCCTTGAAAAAATCTTGAGTAAGTGTTAAAAATAATTAACGAGTTTTTTGTAAGAACGCTTAGTTGTATTTTTCCCACCCTTCTGACCTGGGACGGAGAATGAACTCCGAGCTAAAAGGACCCGCCTATTAGCCTTATGTAAATTACGGGTTACGTAAATATCTAAATATATCTAAATGATACTATAAATACCTAGCATCTTAAAAATTACATACAACAAAAGAAGATATTTTAAAATATAAATTGTACATATTAATGAAAATTATTTGTCTTCAATTATTAAATTATCGATTACCACCAAACCTCTTTTATCTGACGAAACATAATTTTGCAAAATAAACATAAACACTTACCTTTTTGTTTTCATTGCAGAATTTAGTTACCATTTCGCTCAACTGTTGAGCTCTAGTTGCATGAAGAGTTAATCTACCGGAGGGTGATTCGATAGTAAGTGTTGTTGGCCTTGGAGCTGTACAGTTTGCTACTTCGGCAAGAGAGTATGATTTCAAAACTTGTAGATGATTGTTTTCTTTCTTAACCAAGTGGACGCCCCAATGAGAAACTGCCAGCAATTGGACATCAGATAACTGAAATCAAAAATTTTGTGCCTTAAAATTACCTCCAAGACATTGAAATATCAAATATTGATAAAGAGTTTCAAAGTTAATTACCTGTGCTGCTCCAGATACTTGAAAAAGCCTTGCGAAATACAAGGGCCATGTCCTAGCCAATTCCACAACATTTCGCTTAATATTAGCTCTGTGAGGGCTATTAAAATTTTCAGCCGTGATTCCATAACCAGATAACATGCTAATCCCGGCTCTTTTTTCACTTTGAGTCAATCGAATACATGCTGTCACGCCGTAAACATCAGAAACTATTTGACAGAAAATGAGATGGAGAGCAGATGGTGGTCCCAAAGGCTCTGTTGGAGTAAAAACTTCTTTCCTAACTCTAAGTAGCCATGATACTCGATTGTACGTGATGCAAGCTGCAGTACCGAGGGGTAATAGTTTCGGTGTTGTTATCAAAGAGTGCTCCTTTGCCGTTTTTGTTGGGGCTGTAAGAATTGGAGATTTTGAAGGTGGAGGCGTTTGTATTGGTCGCATAAATTCTGGCCACTCTTGCACTGAAATTTATAGAAAGAAAAATTTATATTTTTGTAAAAATTATGTAGTAATAATTAAGTCTGTATTAATCATTATCAAACTAGCCAATGTTGTATAATTAATATTACGTGGACAATGTCAGAATCTTACTATTACTATAATATATAAACATGCTCCGTGTGGTAAATATAAATATACTAATCCGAACTGGATTTCATCTAATATTCTAATAACTATAAATAAATTATCACTGTACGATTACACCATAGTGAAATATACCTTTCAAATGAATTGATAAAGATTGTATTACTAGGTATTAAGCTTACATGTATAAAATAGATAATTATAATTCTTAGTTTTTCTGAATATCTTCTAAAAAAGAACGGCTCTAAAAAAATAACACATTATTTTAGCTTAATTGTTTAAAATAGAAAACTTCAAATATCTCTTTTAAATACGTTTCAGAAGTAACTCTTAAATTATCAACACTTGTAACCCTTAAACGTTGCTTATTATTCTTTTGTTCGATTCAAAGTGGAATATGCTTCAGTAGTTGACCCAAATTACTTAATAGTAAAACCATGTGGTTGTGTTTCATTCTCGAATAAGGAATTTTTCATTTGTAGAAGCTTGTACATTAAATTACTTACATATTTAGAAAAGCTTAGATGGAAGTCTATATAATTGAATTAGAATACTCTGGAAAAATTAACAAGTTCCAAAAGATGGTTTATATAGATTTTAAATATGTTGAAAACACCTACTCAAACATGAGAGCCCTGAGGACCTCCTTAAGAAATATTAATGAAATTAGATAGTAATCCACTATAACTTAAACGGCTTTGTAGGTGGAAAATAAACACATTAGTAATACTAAGAGTAAAGTCAAGCAATGTTAACTTAGACATCAAAATACCATAGACATTAATCAGTTGTTGGTTGATGAATTGTGTGATTTCAACCAGGTTAAGTTACAGAGTATCAACAAGTTGCATCTGATCAATTGATAAAAACAATTTCAAACAAATAAATTACTTATCATATAGAACGAGTTTAAATTTTAGCACACTTAGATAGGATATTGATAAGCCTATATTTATTCATATACGTTTACGAATGAATTAAAATCCTAGTTTAATGGTCAATACTAGCAAGAATGTTAAAATTGAGGCAATCGAAAACATCAAAAATTACAAACTGTTTATCAAGCAGCTCAAAAACAACAATTATAAATCAAGTTTTTCACGAGTTACAATAAAAATATTTGCAAATAAAATATACTCATTTTAAACCAATTTTAAATCTGTAGATAATAAGTTTTATTACTGGGAATACATTCAAAATCTAAGGACGATTACGATGATAGACATTCAAGTTATTGGAAATAACAATTAAAGCTTATTCACTCTTGAATCGGATAGCACGCTGAAAATTCCTACCTTTTCTGAAGACAGCAAGAAAGAGGATCAAAAACTGACTTAGAGACATCAGATTTTAATTATTTTAATAATTGATATTATTCAAACTAGTACTATTTTCACCATTTTTACCATTTAATTTAGAAAGAAAGCCATGCACACTTTGACAGTAAAAATTCAGCACTGCTGGTGATCATTTACGCAAAATTAGCTTGCTTGGTGAATGCCGGAGTAACTCTTGTAAGGAAGTTATTCATTAATATTATACGAAGACCAGCACCACCACGGCTGGAAATTCTGAGTTAAAGATGTTTAACAGATCTGAACCAGATAAACATATCCTTTGATCTCATATTTCCTGCAACAACGAAAAACCAATTTGCCTGTGTTCGTCGCTTGATATATCAGGTAATCAATCAATCTGAGGCCAACATACAATATTTATTTATACCTTACATTAATTTGTAAAGTTTTAGATAGAAGATGTACCGTTATCCGTCTGTCTTGCTAAAGGCATTTACTTTTTCTTCACGTTTGCAATTAACTGAAGTCTCAGTTTGCCATACCTCGCATTTTATATTAAATAATTGAATATAGTTACCCGTTTTTATTGTTAACATGGATTTATCTTTTCGATTTAATTTGGAACTTGCGAAGGCGATTAAAACTTATCACACCGATAAAGCAAAACGCTCAAAAATTAGTGGCCGAGTCTCACTGTAGAATTTATAATTAAATTTGTTTAGTAATTATCAGTGACAAAAGCTAAGTAAGCATTAAATTAATGAATTAATTAAGTTTAATTTCTTCGACATCTATACGAAGATACTTTATCAAAAAGTAACGAAATCATATATAATATGGAATTTCATATAATTAATATATAGGTATGTATCATATAAATAATACGAAATATCGTGTGCGTTGTGTATATTTATAATGCGTACTTTTATATTTATGTCAATGCTAAGATTATAAAGAAACTTACTTTTTATTTCATCCATTTTCAAATTATAATAAGAAGCAAATATTGTGAACTGGCCAAATTTCTCCGCAAACTAACTATGGTGCAATATAAAGTATTAATTACAATAGAAAATAATTTTATTATGTTCTCTACCACGCAAATAGTTGTATATGCTATAGAGATTGTATATATGTATTTGAAAGTTTTGCGTAAATTACATGAGAAAAATCGTCTTCACACAATTTAATATTAACTTCTAAATTAGCAAGTATATAATTAAATAATTTTGACGGACTTGCATTTATTCGACGCGCGTAGTACGCTTTCATTTTCTAATTAAAAGTATATGTATGTAGTGCAATAATGGAACACTTTCACACCTTACCACTCTAACTTCCGATTGTTTTTTTCTTACACCAAGAAAGAAATTTTTAAGCATATAATCTTGAATTGTAATTAACATCACACAATAAACATTAAGTATTCTTTGCAAGTGAACGCCGAATAAGACAAACGAGAATGTTTAGAATCACAGGAGTGACTACTGCAAATTTTCGATATTTCAAACAACATAAAAGAGAAAGGATACGATATTAATCCACTACTCTATTAAACCGACAATACAACATACTCAGAAATGTTCTCAAATTTATTCTTTTTATTATTCTCTTGTCTGTCTATGGCATTGAAATGGATTAGTTACTTATTACAAGCTCGACGAGGAAAGATTGTTATTCATAACGACTTGCTGTTTACCTCAATAATATTTCATAGTTATTTATCCATAAAACGCTTTATTTATTTTCTTATGTAAATGTGTCTTCAATACTTTGTAAAGGTCAGTGAACTGATAGTGTACTGTTATTAGATTTCTCCTGGAATTATTGCAAAATTGTAAAGTGTTTGTGTAATAATTAAGAAACTTATTAACTTTAAAACGTTTTGTAATATTAATGTGTATAATTACTTTTTCGTTTTTTATAAGATGATATTCAAAAGTTTGTTAAAATAATTCAGCCGCAACATAGTCCACTACTAATTTTTCTATAAAGTATAAGAACGCCGTTTTGTAATGTATGTAATACGCCATAATAATATGTTACATGTTTCCATTAGTACTGCCAGTAACAAGCCATATCTTTAGTAGCGTTATATGCATGTTTTTTTCACATTTAATTCTGTATAAAGTGAATTTATAAATTATAAATCTTCATTTTGGAGTTGTAATTGTGAATAATGTAGAACATAAGTAATATATGCAAAATTTAATAAAATCTTTAAGGAGGATAACATATATAAAAAGTAATATGAAGAATTATTGAAACTCGTATTTCTTAATAGTTCTGTACCGTATGAAAGCAATAAGGGGTCTTGTTTTTAAAATGTACATCGTATTGTCCTGTACATGTTTCCTTTCTTTTCTTAGATTCCTAAACAAAAGAAGCTAATCACTTAACCAGAGTTGCAAGAAATGTAATCTTATTATTGAAATCCACATTCACAAACTGTATTTGGAGCTCTAGCATAGTCTATTTATAGTTGCATTTCAATCTTCCTCAAAATTCCTAAACAAAAGAAGCTAATCACTTAACCAGAGTTGCAAAAAATGTAATCTTATTATTGAAATCCACATTCACAAACTGTATTTGGAGCTCTAGCATAGTCTATTTATAGTTGCATTTCAATCTTTAAAATTAAAAAGATGGATTTCATTAATTTGGAAATTTTTCAAGGATGAGCTAGCTATTTTCTTCTACTCCTTCTACTCACCTTCTGTTAATAGACCGCTTATAAATCAAAGAATATTTTAATCACTTGTCATAGTTGTATTTACACAATTAACAGAAATTTTGGCAATCATCTAGCGCTAATTATTATTTGATAAATGCTTGTGCCCCAAAGATTAGTCCTCGCTGGTAATTCATAATGTTAAAATGAATCAATCTCAAATGTAACTTAAGTCATTTAATTTGACATAGCGCTCAATCTTCCTCGTTGAAAACTTTACTCACTAAATATGTATATAGCATATGTTATATATGAACCATATAAATCGCTAACGTAAGAAGGAAAGAAATCAACCAAAAGATGAAGACGAAAACAATTATTTGCAAATAAATAATGGTAATTTTAAAAGCATTGTTATTCAGAACTTTTCTTTTTAAGTTCGGTCAATTTTAGCTTTTGTCACAACGGTTAATTAAACACCTGTGAGGAGGTATTCTCACATTTTTGTTTGAGATTTCGCGAGAAACCACGAAATATTTTTTTTATTTATATACTATTGCGACTTTGGATGAAAAAAGTGAAAAAATATATTAAAAAATAGCGTCGCTTGTGCTAGGTTCTTCGTGTTTGATAAATTTGCTAACGTATTATCATGGCCAAACAGAATTTTGCTAAATATTTATGCTATGTTTGCTTTTGATTTGAATGTCTAAATTGCGTAAAACCTTTTTCTGGTAGTTTTGCTTAACACGATAGTAGACAAGTACTATGCCTAACATCCCAAAAGAACAATAGTTATCTTTGCAATAACCACTATAGTTCCTACATTTTGATACAATTATTATTGAGTGCCGGATATTGGTTGTGGCCGATTTTGACCATCCAGAAGGATATTGAATCATTACACATAAATTTTTGCTGTTCGCTTGTTTAACTGTTGAGAACGAAGAACCATAGTTTCCATAAATTGATCATCTCAGTTTTTATTACAAAACCTATATATATATATATATGTGTGTGTATGTATATATATATTTAAAAGATGAATGGCGAAACCGAAATTATTAAACGAATGCAAAAAGATATGTTTGCGTGTTTAAATGTAGTTATTAAGAGCTTCAAATGAAAAAACAAATGAACGTTTTATTCGTAACTATCAAAAATAGTTTAACAATAACCAACAACACAGTGACAATATATGAGCAAATTAGCGACCCCTTTAAAGTATTTTTAAAGATATCTCTAGCAAAGAAGGATAATTATTCATAAACATATGTAGAGAAATTCACTGAGAACCTTACAATTTCATTTATATGTGAAGTATTAAATTAATAGTTTTTAAAAGAGATGAGAGATATAGTTTTTGCTGTAAGTATCACACAGAAATCTGTGGATGTTAACAGTTACTTCATATCCAGCCTCTGGCTTTTACGCGATTCATACTTTCCCTTTGCCTATAACTGTACAAAACCACAAATACATATATATACTGCATTAGTCATGTATTATTAATGTTATTTCCATTTCTTAAAATAAATTTTAAGTATACATAGTTGTTTTTTGGCAAATTCCCAAGAAAACTTGACACCTATATATTATCTGCTTCTGGGCTTCCGGGCTGGGATCGCCTCACTGGTATAACTGCCGACGTTTCGTACCCACTCGTATGGGACATCTTCAGGGCTCAACTACTACTACTGCCTGTCGCACTGAAACTGAGTGCGACAGGCAGTAGCAGTAGTATTGGATATCTTCAGGGCTCATCTTCAGGGCTCAACTATTACTACTGTCTGTCGCACTCAGTTTCAGTGTAACAGACAGTAGTAGTAGTTGAGCCCTGAGGATGACTATACGAGTGGGTACGAAACGTCGGCAGTTATACCAGTGAGGCGGTCCCAGCCCAGAAGCAGATAGTACGGACCACGACCGCGGAAGTCTACGTACCAGATTGAAACGTATAGTACGGGAAGTGTGAATCGTGTAAAAAACAATGGTATATCAATGGTTAGAAATGAAGAGCAAGCGGTGAAGCAAGCAATTTGTGGACGTTCACATATTCCTGTGCAACACTTACATCAAGAACTAGATCTCTTATATTATATTACTAGATAAATTATTAGCAAAGGTCTACATCTACTAGATGTATGTAGGTGTAGATCACAACCCCTCTTGAAGACTACTCCGAAGACAAAAACTTCAATGATAATGATGAAGTCATGGAAATTATTATCTTTACTGACTGATTCTGCTTTATCTTTCTGTCTATAACAACTTTTAAAACATGAGAGTTTTAAAATTTTATAGAAACTTTAATCTATCCAACAAAAGTTGGAGTTTAGATTATTGTTATTCAAAGAAGAATTATTGAACTAATATTTTTTGAAGGCCACTAAATGTTGAGAAAATGTTAATTGAAAATTTTAGTAATATTTACACATACGTATGTTGCAGTATTGTTTTGCTAAGGGAATTTTGCGTAGAACGTGAATTCAAATACAGAAGTAATATGACCACCACGATCACCATGCGATTTTTTATATTCATACCCAGAGAAATCCATTTTTATTAGTCGTATTGCTGCTCCAGGTAATCTATAACAAAGAATCACCAACAAGAATGAAGAAATCGATAATGTACCTTGGATTCTTTAATTTTTTGCAGAAATGTAGTGGTGGTGACATAACAAATCCTATTTAATCAGTTTAAGTTTTTTATTTGTAATATACGAGGGTAGCCGTTTATATTTTGGGAACAGGCAACACTGTTAGCGTTCCCTACGATCTCATGATTGCATCGTGAAGCTTGTCATTTTTGATAATATATTTACCTTGACAGTTTTATTATCCGGTCACTACTTCTCTTGCTGACAGTAACTTGAAAATCTTATGTCAGCGAAAAAATGGAATTAAGTCGCGAACATTTTCGTGCAACTATTTTTCATAACTTTCGGCGTGGATTATCTCAACAAGAATGCATCGACGAGCTGAATTCTTTACATGGTGATGAAGCATCATCGAAAACTACAGTATATCGTTAGTATAGTGAATTTAAACTTGGACGGCGTTCTTTGGACGATGAATTTCGTAAAGGTCGTCACACAAATGTTGTTGTGTCGGAAAACATTAATGCAGTGTCTGAATTGATAATGCAAGACCGTCATGGGAACCACATAAATTAACAACCGCTCAAAAAGGATTAGCGTTGATTGGTGCCTAGAAGTGCGCAAAAAATACAATGGCGGTGCTTGAAAGAACATTTATAAAGTCGTCACAGGTGATGAATCTTGGATCTATACGTATGAGCTCGATAGTAAACAGCAGTCGACTGTGTGGGTATTCCAAGATGAGCCAAAACCAATAAAACCATGTCTTTAGAGAGTTGTAGAACAGTCAATTCTCAGTAGTACACAACTATTTGTTTGCCAAAAGTTTTTGAAGAAATAAGGAAAGAAACCGAAAATGACAGATCATTCTCCACCATGACAATGCGTGCTCTCACAGGTCGGTTCAAACAATCGAATATTTGACCGCGCAAAACATTGAATTCAGCCATCCGCCATACAGCCCTGATCTAGCACCCTGTGATTTCTTTCTGTTCCCACACGTTAAGAATAAACTTCGTGGTTAACGGTTTCCTATGCCGGAAGAGGCAGTTGAGGCATTAAAAACTCATATTTTGGAGATACCGCCTTCACAGCGGCAGCAATGCTTTTCGGATTGGTTTAAACGAATGCAAAAGTGCATTTGTTTAAAAATGATTTTCAAGGAGAATATTTTGAAAACCAATAAAATTATTTTCGATAATAAAATTTTTTTATTATATTTATATTATTTAAGAACATGTATAGTTCGATTGATTTCTGACCCTTGAATTTGGCAAAGTTTCTAAATTTTGTGTTTGTTACAGACCTGAAGAGAAAACGGACCTATTGCAAATTGAGTTCGTGGTTTTTTAAAAAATGGAAAAAAAGGTCATTTTCTTCTTTTACTTCTAATACCTTATCTTTGAAGAGAAAATGTAAATACACATTCTTTAGCCCACTTTCAATTTTCTGTCTAATTATGCACTTGAAACTTTTGTACGACGTTTAATTTGTTTTAGGACATCATAAACTTTCTTATAAGCGTTATATTTGATTCTAACGTTATTGGAAATATATATTTTTTTCTAATTTCATCGATGGAAGTTTTTAAATTTAGGCGTTAATTTTCGAAGAATTTATTTTCAGATGCGAAAACGAAACTTACAATCACGGTGGTCGTGGAATTACAAATTGTCAAAGTACTTCAATCATCATTTATTAGTTACATGAAAATGTCGTACATTTGCGAAGAAAAACGAGATTTATTAATTGTTTTCTGCTGATAAAATCGAAATATAACAATAGAGAGTGGAAGATATTTGCAAATGTAAATGCGCATCATTAAGAAGACCACAGCCATATCGTAACGTTTTTCTTTAGGGGATTCTGAAAGTCCAAGTAACGATGTAAAAGGATGAAGTAAACTTTCTTCAATTTTTAAAAAAATCACCAGTCATTTGTCATACGTTGTTTTTCTCTTCAGAAAATTTAGCAACTTCGCAAAATTTACACCTATCCGCTATCTCCGATAATAAGCAAATTCTCTATGTTAAGTATTAAAAATGAATCTCTGTGTATATACCCACTATCAAATGAAAGCTTTTAAATTTGTCGTCTTTGCCTAAATCGTTTTCGTGAACTTATAAAGTAATATTATACATGAGTCTAAACAGCGTCATCACTTTATGATTTTCTAAATGCTATATAAGAATGATCTTGAAATTTAACTACTTATTGTATGGATTAATAGATTTGCTTAATTCCATCGTAAACGGATTTAATGGAAAAACGAAAGTGAAGAATTTGAATTCCCGGTTACGTGCATTTTCTTAAAATAACATGGCAATAAGTTATTTATTCATGTTCCAATAAACTATTTCCGTAAATACAAAGAATATTAGGAAAGTTTTGCAATATGACGCAACAATGAATCGTAGGAAGCTACTTGTTGCTGCATGTTGAGACATGTTCATACGTGCATAGTAGCCGCCGCGCCATGTTGATGGGCTCAGTCATTTATTAGCAGTGAGAGTGAAAAGTGCTTGCGATGGCATCGTGGTCACGAAATGAGATAAGGGCAGTTTTGCGTTATAACTTCGTGCGTGGTTTAAACATAGACCGGTGCTTCGAAGAAATGACTCTTGCACTAGGTGATATTTGTACACATCGCACAACAATATTCAGGTGGTATAGAGAATTTCAAAGGGGAAATTTAACTGTGGAGGATGCCGAGAGGCCGGGAAGGCCACGAATGTCAGTTACGGAGGAAAACGTTAGTACTGTGAGGAAAATGCTTGGCGAGAACAGGCGAGTGACCTACCAACAGATAGAGAGTACTTCAGGGCTAAATGCACCAGCCTGCCTAAAGTCATTGGATCTATGAAGAACGTGCGGCCAAAGTCAAGAATGGACACCTGGTTCCTCCATCACGATAATGCTCCAGCTCACCGCGCCAAAGCCTGTACCGAATATTTGACCACTACAGGATTGAAACTTCTCGAGCACCGCCTTTACAGTCCAGATCTTGCTCCCTGCGACTTTTCACTGTTCCCGCATGTGAAAATGAGACTAAAAGGGAGGCGGTTTTCCAGTGATGAGGACCTTCTGCGAGCTTGGGACAACTAATGTGCTTTACTCCCTAGTGAAACTTGGCAGAACTGGTTTAATGATTGATTTCGGGGGATGGAGAGGTGTATTGAGTATAGAGGAAATTACTTTGAAAAAATTAAATAAATAAAGCTGTATTGCAAATCTTTCCTAGTACCCTTTGTAAGTACACAATGAAAAAATATATTCGCTCATGTAATTACTATAAGTATAAATGTAGTGCCTAAATGTAGAACCTAGTTTTAGTGACGATTAACTGATTTGGCATAAAATCAAACACTGGATGGTAAAATATTTATGAATCACCTTGCCGAAAAACTGTTAATCAGATTTAGTTTTATATGAATTATAATATACTAATTTGAATTAAAATAATATTTATTGACAATTTTTTTTTGTTTTAAATTTGTTTTCATTTTACAAAACCGATTTTGAAATAAAGTTTCAATACAAATCGTTTAATATAATCACATATGTATGTTTTAATTTACCTTCAATATTACACAAAAATTTGAAATTGGCAACTTTTTTTAATATTCAATTTGAAATTATTTACTTAATTTCCAGTTACTATAACATATCTATTATAACATTAGTTTTATTATCAGTCCTTTTTTAACGATAATTTCTTCAGGGCAATATTTGCTTACTATCTTTTCCATTTTCTCAAATGTGATCAGAATAAATTATTCTAATTCTAGATTAATAAATAAATGTATTTTTTCAAAAAAAGAGTCAGGCAGTAGAGCATATTTTCACTTCTGTTTATAAAATTTATAAATAAAATAAATAAGGCCATAAAGGTGGATAAATTATAGAAAATTAAACCTAGCCACGATAAAGCAACCTCTATACGCTAACTATTAAGAAAATTTGAAGGCTGGAGGAAAATGAATCAGAGAAATGCAATATGAAGATCAACTCAGAGACAACTGAAACTCTGGCATTTGGTAAAGAAAAGTGAAAGTACTAAATGATCCACGATAACTGTCCGAAGTTGGCAATATCAATTTTAATTTAACGAAGCTGCGCAATTATCGATCCTAACTACATCACTTTGTTAGTTATGTTTATTATTTACATCTGCCTATTTACGAATAAAAAAAAACATTACACGATACTTTCGAAGAAGGTATTCAGTAAGGCCACCATTATTCTGTAAAAACAAATGGTAAATATTTCGACTTTTGACAATTTTGTGGAGAATGGATAATGTATGGAAATAAAAATGATCTCTACTTTAATACAAATCTAGGGATATTTTGTTAATCCCGGACACTTGTCCTGGATCATACGCCACCTAGAAATGGTTACAGAAAATGAGATTAGATTAGTATGTATAAAACAAAGAACCTATCCCCCTGATCGTAGATTTTCTCTAAGCCTGATCGTAGAGAAAAACTTGGTTTTAAAGATAAAGACGTGAATAGTAATAGAAGAACAAAAAAGCATCTTAAAAATTGATGTCACACACATATTACAAATAATTTTTTGAAAACTCAGTATGGTTCATATACAAAACGCATTTTGATAAAAGAGTATGATTTTATACATACTAATTTCAATTTTATAATTATACTTGAAGAAACTTCGTTTTTAGTAAGTCACTTTAAAAACATTCCTATAACAATATCCTATAAAAATTGATTATTTGGATTTTCAGATTTTTAAGATAAGTTCTTAAAAATATTGTTACAAACTAATTTAGTAAAGACATGTCATATGCCGAAACGTCATTGTAATTGAAACAGTAAGATTTAATAAAGTCACATCGCATATGCGTACCAAAAAGTAGAAGTTTTTTCACGCTAGCGAAAACACCCGAAAGGTTTATTCGGGTGTTTTGCTATTTTCAAGTCGATACAGCGAACGTCCGCCAGAGTTCTTCTAGGCATAGGCGGTAAAACACTTGGATAAACCCATCAACAAATACATATGCATAAACATATACATATATTAGTATATATGTATATAGAACAATATGTAAAAGCTTTGAAGATCAACAACTTGTAAAACGAAAAAAAAGTATTGAATGCCTTAGGCTATGTACAGAACTTCGCCACGAGTCATGTTTATAGGCTATGTGTACGAAATAGTTTTTTATATCGATGCATACAGCAGTTTAATTAAGAATCGCATCTATTGATATGTTCAGCAAATACACTTTGTCGAATTAATAAAATATTTAAATAAAGGGAATGATGCTGCTATCATAAATTTAAGTTGTAGACATGTGGAATACAGGAATTCTATTTGAAGCTTCTCTTACCAAGATAGCAATGATTAAATACATCCATAAAGTTCACAAAAGCTTTTAAAATTAATAAATACTATTTGGGGAATATCGATGGTGCTTATCTATTACACAAATGGCTTGCTAAAAGAATAGTCAAAAACTTAACCCTTGTATGTTAATGGATTGCTAAAAAAAGAATTATTATGTGACCATCCTTCGCAAGTATTTCGAGAAAATAAGAATATTTTAAAAATCATGGCCGAATAGTAGATTCACTTCTATGGTTCTGACAGTAAAGTAAAATGTGCAATTTTCTACATTTAACATAATTTAAAGCAAGGAATTTCTACTTACCTTCCATTTTTTCCGTTTTTTCAGTATTCTGAGTTGATACCGAATGTTTCTTCTCTCTTTCCCTACTTGCATTTTTGCTGTATTGATGTGCTCTAAATGTAGGCCTTTCCGTTGGCTCCTGCACCATGCTTTTCTTTTCAAAAGATTTTTCGTTATCCCATCTATCATTCATCAGAATCATACTCTTTCTGTTAGGTTCTATGGAAGTAACAGTGGAATCCGCTTGATCCCAACCGTCTCTATTTACTTTTATCTCTTGTTTCACCTCGAAATCTTTACTCCAACTAATTCCGTCATCTTGTGTTTCTTGCGTCACCGTACTTTGTATCTCCCAATTGGCACTGAACGAATTTCGTTTGGAATTATTCAATGCAGTACGATTTTGATGAACGCCAAAAGTATCCCTGTCTTGTCTCTGGGCCATGAAAGAATCTCTGAGCGGTTCTATTGGGATCGGTGGTTGTTGAGGACGTATTGGTGGAGGAGGTGCGGGAATTGAGGGTGCTGGCGGTAAAGAACTAGGTCCTATTGGAGGTGGAGGTGGTCCAGGTTTCCAAGTTGAGCTGGCCCAACTTTGTTGTGTAGGCGATTTTGATTCCAACTGCGTTCGTACCTGTGACGGAGTTACGGGACTTGGCGGTCCTGAAGAATTATCGTTATTCTCGTCAACGGAGTCTGAACCCCAACGACCAGCTAGTTGCTGTTCTAGCATCATTTTCCTAGTATCTTCGAGTTTATTGACTACACGTGCAGTTTTTTCTATTTTACTGCTTGTTGAACGCACAGAATGATTAGCAGTTACTAGTTCCAATCTTTGGCGCATTTCTGAACTTAACTTTAATTTACCAATACTACCCGGGGACGGTCTAGAAGCGCCAACCTGCAACAATTTAATAATTGCGTATACATGTTTCACACTCTTTTACATGTACCTACCTCAAAACTTCTCTTAGAACTTTTTGTAACTTTTTCGGGTTCTTTAACTACAGATTCAAAATCTATTTCCTCCCACTCCGCCGAATTTTGTGTAACATGCATAGAACTTACATGTCCGTTGGTTACTACCAAATTTTCTTTATTCGGTGTTATTTTTCTCTGATTCTGTCTCATTTTAAATTGCATGAAATCTTCTCCATTAATAGGCGTAGTGTCATCTTTAGGTGGAGGCCATCGCCATTTACCTATTCTTACAGTTTTAGCCCTTCCATAAGGATCCATGAATGGTCTTGCTTCAGAAGGATCTCCTTCGTGTAATGGTGGAGGCATCGGTGGAGGTGGTGGCACTCCATTTCTACTAATAATACTAACATTGGATTCGGAACTAGTTTTTCGAGATTTGTAGTCGGTGGGAGAACTAATTTTTCTAGTGATATTCGATGCTTTAAAACTTGATTTTCGTTGTTGAGTCGGGCTGGGAGGTGAATGGACTTGAACTTTTACAGTTTGCACGTTTTCAGTTTTAACCTCTGTAGTCGTGGTTGCTGTTGTTGTAGCAACCTGCTGCGTTAACAGTTGCTGTAGAGCTTGATTTTGGGCCAATAATTGTTGTTGAATTTGTATATTTTGAGCCATGGCTGATTGCAGAAAAGCTCGTTGTAAATTCTGTTGATAGGCAGTAATATCGGCATTATTTTGTGGCAAATTTAATCCTTGCATGTTGTACATAGAAAGTAAACTTTCTTGTCCCGATCCTAGAATGGGCATCATCAGAGGTGGTGAACTAACTAAAGGTGTTGGTATAGCAGGGAAATTGAATGTTGATGATCCAGGACCGCTCGGTTGATGCGTTGTTCCTCCACCTTTTATACTTTCAACTAAATTGTGTTTTTCGGTCAATTTCTTTAGGCTGTCATTTATGAAAATTGGTCTAAACAAATCGCTTATATAATCGTCGACATTGGCATTACTATTAGCAGATTCTTTAGGTGTACTTTGTGCAGTTATATTTTCAACTTCTTGGTCCAAAACGGAGCTACTTTGACTAGATGACCTATTTCGATGGCCACCACCTTTTATCCTTAACACTAGATCGTCAATGTCATTCAGATTAATCTGATTCTCAACTTGTATTGATAAAATTTCGTCTAAAAATTGATCCAGTTCATCTATTTCGTTATAATTTACCTCGTTTTGAATATTACAAGTATAATCTTTACAGTTTTCATTACATTTTTGCTTACCGCCTTTAATACTGGCTGCTAACGATCTAGCGTCACTTAACTCATCAAGATTGCCATCCAAAACTGGACTGAATAATTCGTCCAGGAACTGATCAACATCTGAAGCTTGACTAGGTACTCTAACTCGTCTAACATGGCTAGCAAGACTTGGAGCTTCACTTGTATCGGACATAGCTGAACTCCTGACTTGAAATTCATTTTTTTCAATATGAGCTCTGCTCGAGTGGGAACCTGGAGGTGCCTTCTTCCCATAATATTGTGATTTTATGTATCTAGGACCTCCACGGTTAGAAGCGGTTGTGCTAGAAGCATCGGGGTATTCAAAGTCGATATCTTGTTTGTAATTGGCGTTCGCCAAGACTGGCTTAATCGGTGCATTTAATTGTTCGACAGAATGATATCTGTCGTTTAATCTACTTTGGCTTAAACCTAAATCAGATAATGGGGTCGGTTCGGGTTCGCTAAGCAAATTATCTAAGCTTCTGGAACGTACTTTCTCTATGTCGAAGTACCTTTCATTCAAAGCCGAATTCCTAGATAAAGCTTCATGAGATGCTTTCCTCGTAGGTGTATTAGTAGTTGGTGATTCTCTTTGAGGCGAATAATCACGCTGATCGTGTGATGATTTTCTAGAAGATGGCTGACGGTGCATTGGAGAAGATTGTCTGGACACTTCACGTACTATTTCTCGTGATATTTTACGGGATTTTGCTGAGGGAGGTTCCGGTGGCGGAACCTAAAGAAAGCAATTAAATTATTTGTAAAGCAAAAGTAAATAAAGATCTAATACATACTTGTGGCCTAGTTAATGTATTTCCAGTGGTATGATGATCAATTTCTACTGGCGTTTGATTTCTAGCGCCGCCCTTAAATAGAGTTGAACGTGATACTGGAAAAGCAGGGCATACTTCTAATTCTGACACTAAATCAAATATATAATCTAATCCACTTCCGTCTGTCAATATACCGGAATCATCTAACACAACGGTCCAACCGTCTCCGGTTACTCCTAAAGAAGAAACAGCTAAAGAAGCAGCCTAAAAATCAAGTAATAGTGTAATTATTAGAAAAGATACTTTTGTAAGAAAATTTATACCTCTTCGCAAGTTGTCCAAGAATCTACACTTACAGTAGAAACGTTTCCATCCGCCATAGTCAATGGTAGAGCCATATTTGACTTTTGTCGAGTAGCACGCCATTCCAATAGACTTGGCGGTAATACTCTTGTATGAGGTGCTTTCTGGACTCCCCGCAGTAGTTTTCTTTGAAGCATTTCTTTGTAGTTTGAAGGAGAATGATCAGTTACATATTTTAACAGGTACCTAAAAATTACCGCAATTAGTTAAGCAACACACTTTAAATCATGGTTTCGGAAACTTACTTATTCAAAGCTGGACTGGGTTGAAAGCAACTCAGACAATGAGACATCATTTGCCAAATTCTGTCTGTATTATCGTTTTTCCAAGATTGATTTACTAATTGAACAAACAGTTCATCCCTTAAACTTCTGGAATTCAATCCTTTGTGAACTATATAGTCAGCTAGAGCACGTTCTCTTGGACCAGAGAGCTGCGCATCGTTCGACCATCTTAAAATCAATTTAAATAGAGCTACAGCATCTTGGAAGTCTTGATCTCTAGCGGCTGCTTTGGACAAAAATGGAGTGCTGATAGGTTCTCGTTTTAAACCTAGATCAGCTCCTTTAAAATATACGGAGGTGAATTTTGTGAACTCATACTGATTTATATCGTTGGGGAAATTTAAATTTACCGGTTGACCGTTAATACCTCCCAATACTTTTACTAAATTCCTTTCAGTATGTGGAGGAGTATATCCTTCTAGTTTCGAAAATATAAAAGCTAATTCTGCTGGAATTTCTAAGTGGTGTACCGTCGATCTTTGCGCTCTTTGAGTTTCAGCCCGTTCTGCCCTTTCCCTTGCAGCTCTCTGCTTAGCTCTTTCTTGCGCTAACCTTTCAGCTTCTAAGCGCCGTTTTAATTCTGCTTTCTTAACCGCGTACCTTCTGCGTTCTATTTTGCCTCTACACAAAGCCTGAGCTTTAATAATACCCTTCTTTAGTAATTTGTAATCCTGTCTTTGCTTATGGCTACGCCAATATTTCTGTAAAGTTATTGCGGCGCGTTTCTTTTGTTGATAGTTCCTCCTTGCCAAGTAGCCTCTAATATGTTTTTGGATGACCAACGCGGAATCTCTTAGACAATCTGCTCTAGCTACTTCTAATTTTCTTTCTAGACCTTCTCTAAGAAATATACGTGTGGCGCCTAATTGATAATCTGGTCCAACTGAAAAGCAATTTTGGTTTATTGCAGTTTATTATATACAAGTACGAAACGAATTTTACTACAATTAGTTTTCGAACTATAAAAGGGCTAAAATTATTTGTAAAATTATGTCTCAAACCATACATATACTCGTATTCTCTCTTGGATATTCCAAAATTTCTTTTATGACTATAAACTAATAAATATGCATGACACTTCCAGCTTGCATTGAAGTTAAAACTATATATACAGGTACTTTCAAATAAGTTACTTAAGTGTATATAACAAATAGTTCGCATAAAAATAAAGATGGTAATAAAAAGTAGTTAAATCGCACAATAGGTCGTTCTTATAAATGTAATTGAATTTCAAGGACAACTGAACAATTGTTTCACGAATGTATTCACGTTTGTTTTAATCAATTTATGCCATAAAAATTTCCTTAATACTTTATGATAATACTCAAAATTTATAGGATTAGTAGCTCAATATTTTTAAAAATTCGTCCTAATAGTGTATTACATCAGAACTAAGAGCCCGTTTGAAAGAAGTTCCGAATTCGACAATGTTACTTGTTGTTAACAATGATGTCGAAATGTACTTTGTCACTTCGTCGTTGAATATAATTTTTGACGCAAAAATAGTAGTCTTTTCAGCAGACAATTATCAAATCTATGATCCCATAAGTAGCTCAACTGTTAACTTGATTGAGATAATCTCTTTTGTAACCATATAAATGGAAATTTTTAGCTCACTCTCATAAGTTCGTATTATTTGAGATATACTTAATTGTTGTTTATTATGACGGACTGCCCAGGAACATTTTTACTTAGTGATAATACTTTAGTTTGTGCAATCTACACAAGAACGTTGACATTTTCTATGGTTTCTGAAAACACCTTTAATTTTACGAAACGTATTTTTGCAGAATGTATATATTATATTAACCGACTACTTTTTATTATCAATTATGTAGAATAATTGTTTTGAACAGTGCATTTGTAGCATTTATGTATGTTTCATTAGTCACACTTTTTACAAAATAAATTTATAAAATTCACTTGACATTTAATGTACGTTTAAATAGTAATTTATCGTTCTATTAATATGTGTTTTTATAAAATGTATGTCTTTATTTACCTGTGCATGCCGTTGGCCTTTGTTCCAAGATTCCTCTACACAAGTCTCTGTACGGCACGCCTCTCGGTAGTTTTCCCGGATATAAATACCTAAAATTATAAATTAGACATGCACGAGATTCTATGATCAAAATCGTTCTTTAGTTTATAATTTAGCTAAAAATAATATTTGATTTTGAAATTTATTTTACATTTTCTTAAACTCTTTCAATTATAGTCAATATACTTTTGCATTTGAAGGAGTATGCTTGCGGAACATTTTTTCTAAACTTTTTCACTAAACATCTTCTCGATAAAAAGTAACAGTATTTGTGTTTAAATACAGGGTTGCATGTGTAAAATTTTCACTTTGCACATGCATTATTTCAGATACCGAATTTGTAAAATATTATAGCTAGTTTAAAACTTTGTGACTTTTATTTTTTTTTTATGGTTTTTGTGTATGTTGTAAAGAATCGCGATTTTTGAACAATGAGAAAAGCAAAGTATTATAAGTGCAAGAAGATGGCAATAGAGACTTTATTAAAAACTGGGAACTATTCTCATCGAGAAACAGCAAGACGAGAATGTGTTTCTCGTCAAGCAGTGGATAGTAAAGTTCGGTAAAGTAGTTGTAGAAAACCTATCAACCACACAACGGATCGTGGAGACAAATTAATTGTTAAAAGATTAATGCTACGCGTCTTATAAGCAGATAAGATTAAAATATCGAAACAGACTTTACAATCTCAGTTATACGAGGAGGAAATTTATATTCACCGGCCAGCGATTAACCGAGAGGATGAAAAAAATGAGATCATAATGTGCAAAACGGCATGAAAACCTCACGGTTGAGGTTTAGGAAAAGGTATACATATTTATTTTCTTCATGTTAATCAAATTTTACATATACTTAGTGAACTTAAAAATTGGATAAATATTTCGTCTTTCCATGATAGTATTCAGTGACGAATCGTGTTTAGAGGCGATAACAGCTTCATTAAGAGAAGATCGTATGATGCTGCAGTAATTAAACCAATTAAACTTTCTCCAGCTATTATGATTTGGTACTGTATATCAGAAAAGGGGCTAGGGCCTCTGTATAATGCCACGGGTACAATAAACTAAGCACAGTACAAATCCGTAATGGAATCAATACTAATTCTTTACAGTGATTTTTTAAGTTCTGGAAATGTTATTTATAAATTTATATAAGAGTGAAAATGTATGGAATAAGAAATGGATACTCAGCTCTAAATCCGAAACTAGCTGTTTTAACACAAAATATTGTCCATACAATATTAAATACTACAAACTACTTTTATGGAAGCAGCTCATTTTGAAAAGCTCAGACAATCGACTTGAGGGAAGGGAGGTAATGTGAATAAATCTAAATTTCGTTGTCTATTGTATCGTTATAAATCAATTAACGCAATCTATCTTTTTAGCTGTTGTTGTGGAATATTCGTAAAATATTTAATTCTGGTACACTCAATGTCAAGAGCAGTTTCATTAGTTGTTTCAGTAGTATCATAGAGTTGCCATATTTTTACCAATGATAGCTACTTTTGGCCTCCTAAACGTAGCTGGTTCTTGGTTCCTAGTAAGTTTCGTGGCCAACTTATAAAAACTTATAATAATTAAATTAAATATACACTTACAGTTTTATAAAATTACCATTAGTGATTATAACTTTAGAACGTCAAAATATTTTTTCATCTTTTAGTTTCATTAAACTCTTAAAAGATTACTGACTAGTTACGCTCAACATTAAGAAAATATAATAATATATTAATTTTAAAATGGTAAACGAGAAAAGTAACTTAACGAAACTTACCTATATCGTTCGACAAAATATTGGAATTTCATCCTAATTGGATAACCAGACTGTCTAATCTTTATAGTATCAAGCATTCCGGAATATCTAAGTTGTTCTAGTACTACAGGCATATCAAATCTCATAGGCGTTTTATCGTTATTCGGTTTTATACATCTTACAAACCATGGATGACATTTCGACATAGATTCCAGGAGTTGTTGAAGACTGTCGCTGAATCTGTGCAAGACAAAATGGTAAACATATATTAAAATAATTATATATTAAACGAACGTACCTGGCAGCTACAGTTGGCGTTCTAGGTTTCATAGTAACAAATCTTCCGTTTGCTCCCCTCGGTAAAGTACGAGTCTGTGCTTGAGTTAATAAAGGTTTAGCTATTGAACACACTAAAGGTTCTTTACTAGATGCTAGCAACTCTACAATTTCTGGCCTTAAGGCGTCGCGATTTTTATCCAAAAATCCATCTACTGAATACCACACTTGACCAGCAAAATGACGTATCTTAAAGAAAGAAAGAGCTCTATTATCAAAATAAATTAAGTTACATTTAAGTTGTATTTTTACAAGAATTATATGTAAATCTTACCTACAAATATTTTAAATGTTAATGATTTAAGATTTAAATCATTAACACAACAAAAGTTGTTGTTTAATGATTTTTAATTTAAAATATTTTCCAGTACAAGTAATTTTCAACTATGAATGAAGTAACAAAAATTTATATAATACGAGTAATGATGAAGACAACTAGAATAAAGGAAGGTGAATGCTATAAGATAATCTCGCAAAAACAAAATAATAGTGATTTAGCTGAAATAAAATTGTAGGTCTAGAAAAGATATAGGTCTTTTTAATGTCATTTGCATTTATTTTCTATTTGCACAAAATTCTTTTTTTCTCAATATATCATTATAGATAGATGAGAATATTTATTAAAGATATCGGAAGCTCTTTTCTTTCTCTGTAATATACTTTGCTTTCTATTGTTTTATTCAAATCAGAGATTACGTTGTACTCAATATTTCACTATCTTATAATATCCATTTATCTTTCAAATCTTGGTCTTCTTTGTATTTATTCAATTTCTCATTTCTCCAACTTTTTCTTCATTCATCTATGATAACGCACTTTTTTCTCTTGCAAAATGTAATTTGCACAATACTTGACGAGTATTTCAATTTTGAGCATTGAGTATATTATTCAAGAACTATCTGATCCTGGCTAACCAATAGTAGTGAAAGTTTTGATTTTACTGAGACGGCTTCCAATAATAACGATCAAAATATTTAATACGGTAATATAATCTGACCTACAAATTATGGATGAAAAGATAAATTTATGTTATAGTTCTATAACGAATAGGAATCATTATAGAACTATTAAAAATCTTAAAGTTAAGAACGATGTTAAAATTGTTAATATGAAGATCAAAATCCCAAGGAATTATAAGACATCAAACATTTTGTAGTTTACTCTAATGCTAATTTCAAAAATGAACGCTTTGTAGCAAAAGAATGCTCATATCGTATTTCATTTCTAGTCATATTAATCAACTATTTATTACTATTTATTACTGTGTATGTATATTCTTTCTTTGTGGGTGTTAGTTATCGAGTTCGTTATTTATATAAAACAGAAAGAATCAAAAGAGAGTATTTTTGTTCTTCTATATGAAATTTATGGGTAATAACAATAATAACTCTCCAAAACCACTTTCCACAACTAATAGTTTCGTAACCAAACAGCTCTATAATATAGCAAGTTGATAAAGTGGTTAATATATATATATATATATATATATATATATATATATATATATATATATATTGTATATATATATACTACTGTGGGCAAAAAATAGTAAGACTTTTTAATTTAAATTTCGCGCGAAAACCCATTCGTCGAAATATTTTCTTTCTAGGTTGGTATGACTGTCAGTGACATCTATGCCAAATGTCACATCAAAATAATCATTAGTGTTTAGTATACGCTTGTCTTTCTGAAGTATAAAAAGTGCATTCGGCGATTTTTACAATGAGCGAAATTATTCAACAAAGAAGTTCCATTAAATTTTGTGTAAGGAATCAAATTTTTGGTGCCGAAACGTTCAAAATGTTGCAAAAGGCCTTCGGTGATAATTGTTTGTCGCGAGAAATTGTTTTTGATTGGTACAAATTATTCAAAGAGGGTCGAGAACGCGTTGATGACGAACCACGTCCAGGACGGCCATCAACATCAACTGATGATCAACACGTCAATAGAATCAAGGAATTGGTGCTTGAGAATCGACGATTAACAGTCGGAGACCTTACTGGCATCGTTGGCATATCGGAAGGATCAGTGAAAGCCATTTTGAAAGATCATTTGGGCCTAAGAAAAGTGAAAGCACGATTTGTTCCAAAATCACTCAATTTTTTCGAAAAACAGCGTCGCGCTGACGTCTGTGAAACAATGCTTTCCGACTATCAAGACAAAATGAAAGGCATCATAACTGGAGATGAGACTTGGGTCTACGCTTATGACCCGGAAACAGACTATCAATCGGCCGAATATTGTATCAAAGGTGAGCCGAAGCCCAAAAAACCACGTCAAAGCAAGTCAAAAATTAAGGTTATGTTGACAGTTTTCTTCGATTATCGAGGTGTGGTGCACTCCGAATTCCTTCCAACCGGCCAATCTGTCAACAAAGAATACTATTTGAGTGTTATGCGTTGTTTGCGCAATGCTATTCGCAAAAAGAGGCCAGAATTATGGGCCGACAACTCTTGGTTTTTGCACCACGATAATGCACCGTCGCATACTGCATTAATTCTTCGTGAGTTTTTCGCCAAATTTTCAAGCAATATCGTGCCGCAACCACCGTATTCGCCTGATTTAGTTCCGTGTGACTTCTGGCTATTCAGCAAACTCAAACGACCGCTCCGGGGAAACCGTTTTGAGTCAATTGAAGACATTAAACGCGTTGAAGGCTATTCTTGAAATTGACTTTAACAACTGTTTCGAGAATTGGAAGAAACGTTGGCACAAGTGTATTGGGGTCAGGGGGGATTATTTTGAGGGGGACGAAATAGATTTGGAAGAATAAATTAAGAATTTAAAAATTATGAACAAAGTCTTACTATTTTTTTGCCCACAGTAGTATATAATAGTAGCACAATAAGCGTCAACGGAACTGAAATTGACAACACGCATTTGATGTTCGGAGCTGTAATAGAAATCGAATCTGCTTCACCGAATTCATAGTCTTACTTATGCTGTCCAAATCTAATTTTTCTAATAGTCACTCTAAACAATCCTAGGATTTCTCTTCTAATGTTTTTTACCGGAGACTTATATGACCTAACAATTCTCATAGAAATAAGAATGTGATTAATTATTTTTATTTATTAGTCTTCCTTGTAAGTTAGTATCAGTTCTTCGTCCACAACTATTTATACTTCTTATAAATGATGTTTTATTAACTTTTCTTTATTTTTATATGCAAACCATAGTTCTTATGCTTATTACCCATTTCTCATAATCTCTTAGTTGTCTGTCAACCCATATTGTACTAAATAGCAAATATATCATGTCTTATGTCTACTCTATGTACGCGTGAAAAAACACAATTGAGAACAACTTTTAAGTAGAGAATGTTAAAATGTTAAAAAATTCGTGTACAATTTCTATATATTAGTCTCTTTTCGTGAAAAATCTTGCGTTATTTAATTCGATACACGGACACGTTTTCTTGGAACACATTTTAAAGTAAAATTTTAACCGAATGTCTACACGACTTATCCGCTGATATAAATGTAGCCAGTCTGTCACGTCGTCTCAATATTAATACGCAATAACGACCTAATTACAAGTTAATTTAGATAATCTCGGGCTTTCACTACAAAATTGTCAATTGATTTGTTTCCGTATATCTACTTTTAGTGTAAAATTCTGATATGAACAGTATTTTTAAACTTTCAAAGAGATGCCATACATGATGGAATTTGATTCTTTTGTGCTTCGAAAATGTTAACTAAGATTTATTTATAAAGAAATTGTTAGAAACTTTATATGTAAGAGTTCATCGTAACAGACATAATTATATAACAAGAACTGATAATTGTTCAGGTATATACATTGTAAAAAAACATTCTTATGTAATAATTAGTGAAACATTTTAACAATACGAGGATGGTTCAAATATGAAAGTTTTTAAATATAAATTTATTAAGTAAATATTTGAACAATACCATAAGTGCTTACTTGCTACGTTCTAGAAAATATTTAATCTCAGACATATTTATCCACGTGCGAGTCGCTCAAATTTATGCCCTCCTATTGCTTCGTTTAATGGTCCAATTACCTGATAGAGTTCGTTGTGTTAGTGTGGCAATATGTGGTCTAACATTGTCTTCAAACAGCGACAGAATTCCTTATAACAGTAAAACTGATCTTTTTTAAAAATTCGCAATAGCAATCGGAAGCGATCGTGCGTAGTTCATTAAGAAAAGGAATAAGCACTACGTCTCGAATCTTAAGATATGACTTTTAATATACAATTTCACTTCATTTGATAGCAATTCAAAAGTCTGATAAATTTCAGTGTTTGGCTCTTTGGTTTACATATAGAAAGTGTTCCGTTAGTGAGTGGACGACGAGAATAGCTTAGATTTCATACTTCATTATGGCCACCACAAAACAATTATTAAATTTTGTCTAACGAATAATGTGTACTGTTATGATACTACATAGGTACTTCTGATTTACTCATGCGGCAAATATCGATATGATATTTACGATACCAAAATATGTGAGGCAAGGATCAATAACTCGTTGTTGCGCGATAAGATCTCCTTTGTATTTGAACCACCCTCGTGTATACATGTAAGACATTCTAAATTGAAATTGATATTTATTCGTCTAAAGCGCGGAAAGCTTCTCTTTATGTTAATGTTCATATCGGTTATTATGTTCATAATTAATGTACAAATGAAACGTAATTATCATAAATACATATATATTTAATCACTAAGGTTGATATATAACCCCTTTCCACATTAACTTTTGCAATTCTGTATACGCATTTCGACAACCAAGTTGTCATCATCAGCAGATAACCGCAAAGTGTCGCACCTGGTAAACCACGGCGAAAAATACCTGTACGGAAACACACTCCATACGCGGTACTCACCGTTGAGAACCTAAACGTACACTAAATGTTCGTTTCACAAGATTTTTAAAAATTGTTTTACTTAAACTAAGATGAATGACATTGGAAAAAAAGGGAACACGGACACGACAGATAAGTACCTGCATGTGATTTATTACTGTGTTTACTATTCACCACATGGCTTTTATTCTTTAAGATGTGCATGCTTGTTTAGCTTATCATCGTATGACAAAAAATTTAAATAGTAGTTTCGAAGAGCGCGGTTTTCAAGTTTGTTTTCGCTCCAGTAATTCAATTAAAACCCTTTTAGGAAATGCAAAAGACAAAACCGAAGATAATAAAAAGTCGGGGATCTACCGAATTGAATGTTTAGATTGCAATAAGCAATACATCGGCCAAACTAAACGATCGATCGAAACCCGGTATAAAGAATACCTTGCGCACATAAAATTCAACCGACCAGAATAATCAGGTATAGCAAGGCACGTTTTAGAAAATAACCACAGTGTTAACATGGATTGTTTACATTTGATAAAGAACTTGTATAATTATCGTGAATTAGACACGTATGAAAGCATGCACATCTTAAAGAATAAAAGCCATGTGGTGGACCAATGCAGACGACCCTTTACGGTCTGCTTAATGTCCGAAGAAGAGAAACACAGTAATAAATCACATGCAGGTACTTATCGGTCGTGTCCGTGTTCCCTTTTTTTCCAATGTCATTCATCTTAGTTTAAATAAAACAATTTTTAAAAATCTTGTGAAACGAACATTTAGTGTACGTTTAGGTTCTTAACGGTGTGTACCGCGTACGGAGTGTGTTTTCGTACAGGTATTTTTCACCGTGGTTTACCAGGTGCGATACTTTGCGGTTATCTGCTGATGATGACAACTTGGTTGTCGAAATGCGTATACAGAATTACAAAAGTTAATATGGAAAGGGGTTATATATCAACCTTAGTGATTAAGTTAATCAACCACAGGCTCCATCAATTTCAACATATATATTTGTTACGATTGTTGATAAAAATTCTATTGATACTGTTATTTTCTAAAGACTTAGAAAGAGAAGTGAAAGGAAAAGGCATTTTTTAAAACTAACGAAATATTCTTATTTCATTAGTTTTAAAAAATGCCTTTTCCTTTCACTTCTCTGACCTGTTAAAATCTACAAATCAAAAATAGTATTAAGAGAAGACGTAATTACTGTAGAAAATATCAAATATTAGAACACTAGACAAGAAGGAGACATACGAGAGATGATATGTCAAAGTATTAAAAATAAATATATAATATTTATATCGTTGGACACTCACTCCGAATTCCCGTCCACCTACTCTAGGTCTGCAATAATTCTCGTTCAACGCGTGATTATAATGGCATTTCTCCAAAAAGGACGAATCTGACGCTTTAGGGAAATTACTTTCGTCATCTAGAAGATGTAAAATTCCCACTGGCTTCTTTCCCAGAAGATGGATAACAGGTGTATTGTCCATCCAAGTCAAGTTGGTCCATTCCAATCTTTCTCTGGCATACTCCTGCTGTTCTAACTTGAAGACATGTTTATTGAAATAAAGCTGCAGAGACTCTGATGCGAAATTTATGCAGAGTTGTTCGAACGAATTTTCTGCCAAATTTTCGAAACCGAATATATCCAATAAGGAGATGCGGGCTGCATCGTGAAGACCACCTTTTTGCACAATTGAATTGATTCGAGTGACGAGCCTAAAAAAGAATTCTTAATATTTATATATAATTGCATGCGATTGGTATTGAAAATTGATTTTGAAATTAGGTGTTTTGGAATATAATTAACAATTCTACATTTTGTTTATTAAATGTGATTTTATCGATTCAAAATAACTACATTTTAACTGAAATATAACAATAAATATTAAAGTATTACCATGTTAACTATATTATATATATTTATTTCGTATATTATTATAATTATAATAATATAATAATCTCCTTAAATGTTTTGCAGTAACACTGAATTTTAGAGAATGTTATAATATGCTAATTTAAGTAAGAAAAGAAGGCTGAAGGTGAAATATGTATAAAAGAAATTGCCAAATATAGTAATTAGAAATCGAAAAAAAAACTTTTATGAAATTCGAAAACGTAAAAACTATAATCAAGAAAATTACTATTTAAAGTAGCTCAATTTCTTGTAAACCGCGTGAACATTCTCAAAAAGTAAGACTTCAACCAGTCGAATGAAAAGAAACGTATAGTAATACTTTTTAAAATCTTGTGATCTTTTTAAAACCGATTTTTTTCGTTTCGTCTAAATACATTTTCTCTGAATTTCGAAAACTCACTACATATAATTATAAATTACACTTATACATTAGAATTATACTTACTTTACTTACTTACTTTATACTTATGACATATTCTATGTCTTTTTGACATAATGGAACGTAATAAATATTATTATTATTAATTAGTATTTATATTACAGAAGCTTAAATTTAAACATAACATTAATACAAAATCTAGAAATGTACATTCTGTGACAAAGAAACGTAAAACATATAAATGTAATAAGATGTTTCATTATTTGCTATCAAGCGTCATACGAAACAATCCACTTATAAATGGACTAATTTCACACATACCGCGTCGGGAAATAAAGTAGAGATGTGATCTTTGGATCAGACTTCGGATTCGATTGGATCTATATGAAATAAATTCAGACTTTTGATGGTTTCGGATCTAATTCCAATGTTGAAACTAATTCGTCTTTTTTTAAACTTAATCAGTTCAATTGTAAGCTCAAAATTTATTCAGTTCCCCGTACATACACACACACATCCATATATTATATATATATATATATATATATATATATATATAAAATTTTGCAATGAAAATAACATTACTTGTCTACTTACGATTAATATTTTCATTAAACGTCGCTTAATGAATGACGAATGTTGTTAAAGAACTAATGTAGGGTTAAGACAAACAGTTAAAATAAATAAAATTATTTAACACTAAAATTAAATTCTATACGAGGATAGTTTGACAAGTAGTGAGAATGGCACATAGGTGGCGCTCCAATTGGTAAAACAAATGCACTGTAATTTAGGTTGCCTAATTATATCCGATATTTAGATAAATCGGTTGATTAGTTTATTTTTGACAGCTGATTGAAAAAGAAGCAACACGTCGTTTTGTTAAAATGGAAAAAGCAGAGTATCGTGCGGTGATTAAATACTTCGTAATTAAGGGTATGAAAGCTACCGAAATAAAAGATGAGTTACGGGAAACATTAGGTGAATCTGCTCCATCATCCGCCACAATAAGTAGATGGGTAAATGAATTTAAACGTGGTAGAACAAGTTGTGTTGATGAAGCGCGCTCTGAAGTACCCAAAATCGTGACTTCTAAGGAAATAATTATAAAAATTCATAATATTATTACGCAAGATCGACGACTCAAAGTGAGAGAGATAGCAGACATGGTAAACATTTCAACAGAAAGCGTACACCACATTTTAACGAAAGAATTGGGCCTTTCTAAGCTTTCGGCAAGATGGGTGCCGCGATTGCTTACGACTGGTCAAAAGTTCACTCGTTTGCGCATTTCCAATGAGTGTTTGGACTTTTATAAGCGGAATCCGGTTGATTTTTGTAGGAGATTTGTTACTTGCGATGAAACTTGGATACACTACAGTACACCCGAAACTAAACAACAGTCGAAACAATGGTTAGAACGTGGTTCTGCACCTCCAAAGAAAGCGAAAACCACTTTATCGGTAAACAAGGTAATGGCATCAATTTTTTGGGATTCAAAGAGTATTTTGCTCATTGATTACCTTCAGAAAGGTGCTACAATAAACGGACAATATTATGCAGAACTTGAGATTCGTGCTAAACGGCCAGGAATGGCAAAGAAAAAGATTCTGTTTCACCAAGACAACGCTCCCTCGCATACCAGCACAGTTGCGATGTCCAAAAGCCACGAGTTGCATTTCCAATTAGTACCGCATGCGCCTTATTCGCCGGATTTAGTCGCTTTCGACTTCTACCTTTTTCCAAAATTGAAAACGGTACTAGGTGGAAAGAAATTTTCGTCTAACGACGTATTTTGGAAGCCTTCCGGAATCGTATTTTAGAGATGGTATAAGGGCATTGGAGCACCGTTGGAATAAATGTACTGCTCTTTTAGGAAAATATATTGAAAAATAAAAATTATTTTGTATTTAAAAACTCGTTTTTGCTTTCCATTCTCACTACTTGTTAAACTACCCTCGTATATGCAATATATTCGTATTTCTTCTATAGGTACAGTATAATATGAAGCTAAAGATTTATTTCTGGAAAAATATAAACAACAGAATATATTTTATATGTTATAAATACCACGTAATAACTTTCAGTAAGACAATTATGTTTATATGAATCCTGAAGTATTAGTATTTTTTAGATACCAAATATGATGATAATCACAAATGCGCATACATAAACATCACTGAAAACAAATTTTAAAAGTGTTGCTTTAATAATGATATGTAAAATGAATACAAGCAAAATATTTTGAGAAGTCATGGCAAATTAACTATGAAGCTTTATTTACAGCGCCGATAAAATATATATTGTATGATAACGACTATAATCTGTGTCTCAAATTTTGGTATTTAGAACTTTCTTCAACGTTATTTTCATATTCATATCACTGAGAGATAGGTAAATATTATACGGTGTGCCTTTTATGTTGTTCGATTCGAATCAGCGTGTTTATGTATACATTCTCATGGTCAGACCTAGGTCAGAGAGTTTTATCGGAAAGCGGGTAAATAAATATCTTGAAACAAAATCGGCGAATGATCTCCATCAACGAGGAAAAAACGAGCAATCAAAAAAAGGCGAGGGGAAGCTATAATAAAACTATTTCAAAAGTATCTGATAATTACTTTGCGACAAGTATTATACAGGGTATCTGCAAAATGCTTGGACATGGCTTAACCACAAACTCCTTGCATCAAAATAAGATGATTTAACCAAACTTACTTCAAAATCGCATCGTTACGCCGGTATTCAGCTTTAAAGTTTTTCGAAAAAACAAAAAAATTCTTATTAAAACATAACACTTTGATCGATTTTAATTATTTTTGGTACAACATTTCAAGTAAGTGTAAGTCATGTTTTGAGATGATTTGGGTCTTTATAAGTAGACCGCAAGTGTATGAAACATCGATGACGTGGCACATTTCTGCCTGTAACTTTTTGATATGAAGGTTAAGAGCTTTAATTTTTTTTACCCGAGAAGATACATTTCTTAGTGACATTTTTTGTATCTTTGTAATTTTTGATATCTGTTACAGTTTAGTCACAAAAAATAATATCCGACTCGAACGAAATCTGCTTTCCTGGCAACACGCATAATCTGGTTGGCTTATTATTTAGTAAAATAAGTGGCGAATAAAAATTTTTTTGCAAAAATTTATTAACGGCAAATAAACAAAAACTAAATTACTACAAATGTTCGATATGTCCGCCATTTTGTTGAATACAGAGAGCGATTCTGCGCAAGTAATTGAATTGCACTCTTTGCAAACTTTCTTCATTATTTCTAATTGATTGAGTGGCGTTTTGTATCCTAGCCCAAAGCTCATTCTCCGTGTTTATAGCAGTAGAATACACGATGCTCTTGAGTGTTCCTAATAAAAACGAATCACAGATATTCAAATCTGGCGAGCGAGGAGGCCATTTTACAGGTGCGTCGTTTCCCCGGCAGATCCATTTATTAGGAAACTGTGCATGAAGATGATTCCTAACATTCAACGTAAAATGAGGTGGTGCTCCATCATGTAGAAACCACATGTCACGTCTTAGATCTAGTGGTAAGTCCTCCAATAAGCCTGGCAAAGTATTTTGTAAGAAATCTAAGTAATTCACTCCATTTAGTCGATTAGGTAAAACGACAGGACCTATGATGTTATTGCCGATTATACCTGCCCATACATTAATTCGGAACTCCTGCTGAAAGCGGCCTTGTTTAAAAGCATGTGGATTGTGATCTGCATACACGTGTTCGTTGTGTAAATTTGTAACACCTCTCCTTGTGAAGCATGCTTCGTCGGTGAAGAGAATTTTGTTGTGAAAATAAATATCTCTAGCCCTTTTTCTGTGAATAAATCGGCAAAATGTGAGACGCGCATCGGGGTCTGCTGGTAAAAGTTCTTGTACTACTTGCAAATGATATGGATACAGGAGTTGCTCTTTAAAAATTTTATGAACAACATCTTTTGAGACTCCTAATTCACGAGACAAGTCACGAGTACTTTTTTGTGGATGAGCTCCTATTCTGTCTAGAACTTCTTCTTCCAAGTCAGGGTTTTGAACTACACGAGGGCGTCCACGATCAGCAGTCATTGGTTGAAATCTCCCAGTTTCCCGAAGACGCCTCTCAATGTTTGCAAATGTTTGTCGATTTGGTATACGACGATTAGGATATTTTTGCTGGTATACTGTCACACTCCTCCGACAATTTCCTTCGCAAAACCCGAGAACCAGCAACATATCAGTTTGTTCAGCGAAAGAGAAAGCCATTATTATCAATCGAAGATACAACCACAATTACACAATGACAATAGTCAAAAACACTCAATAAAGAAACCGTAATCAAAGATCACAAAACGCACACTATCATTTCTTTTATGACAGCTGTAGAAAACTAAAGGCAATCGTTTTTACTAAATAATAAGCCAACCAGATTATGCGTGTTGCCAGGAAAGCAGATTACGTTCGAGTCGGATATTATTTTTGTGACTAAACTGTAACAGATATCAAAAATTACAAAGATACAAAAAATGTCACTAACAAATGTATCTTCTCGGGTAAAAAAAAATTAAAGCTCTTGACCTTCATATCAAAAAGTTACAGGCAGAAATGTGCCACGTCATCGATGTTTCATACAGTTGCGGTCTACTTATAAAGACCCAAATCATCTCAAAACACGACTTACACTTACTTGAAATGTTGTACCAAAAATAATTAAAATCGATCAAAGCCTTATGTTTTAATAAGAATTTTTTTGTTTTTTTCGAAAAACTTTAAAGCTGAATACCGGCGTAACGATGCGATTTTGGATATAGGTAAGTTTGGTTAAATCATCTTATTTTGATTCAAGGAGTTTGTGGTTAAGCCATGTCCAAGCATTTTGCAGATACCCTGTATAATAAAAATTGTCTACAAAATAAATAAATATTGTCATAAATCTAGTTAAACATCAACTAGGCGAATTTCAAATCAGATATCAATCTATTCAATTAAAATACTTTTAACAGAAAAGCATATCAGTAAACATTATTAAATTAAATATTATTTTTATCTATGATTTTTTTTGAGGAATATTGTTAGTGAGAGAAGCAAATGGTTCAGCAATATCAGTTATTCCAACCAACAATATACCTTGAGGAAGCCCATATTTGGGGGTGTTTTAATAAACATGAATGTGGAAGTCTATATAACATTCTGACTCCTTAAACCTCCTTACTACTAAGGGCTCAACAGTAGTATGCACAAGATATGAGCAGACGGGTCCTGCAAGAAGACAATGACCAAAATCATAAAAAAGTCCCTTATGCAGGTTCTGGAAACAGAAAAATAATATGACTTTACTTGAATGACCCACATTATCACCCGACGCGAATCCTATTGAAAATGTATGAGTACTAATGAAGATGAAGCGCAGAGGAACACAGACATGTAATGTCAAGCAATTGTCAAATTAGAAAAATATGGGAATCGCTAGTCAGATAATATCTAGAAAATCTTATTAATGCATACCTGATACCCAAATAATTATTATTAATTTAAGTTTTTGTAGTAACAACGCTATTATAGAATGGAAAACGATGTATTTATAAGTTGTAAATACACTGTTTTAGTCTGGTGCAATTTTGTTGTCGAATAGCTGTCAATTGATATTAATGTATACCTAAATTAAAATACAAAAATGTGAAGTCAAACTGTCAAATTCAAATTGCAAAATTCTCCAAATTTCATAAGCTGCTTTACGTAATTGATACGTCTCTTAATTGGAAATAAATTAAATATTTACGGTGTTTTTATCAATTTATTTAATTTTAGTTGGAATACATGAGCAATTCTAATTCATATTATATTACATATAATAAGTATAAAATATTCAATAGAAAATTGACCAATGCAAATTATAATATGACATATATCATCGTGTATTACCAACTACTAAAATCTCGATATTTCATAATTTTAAATATTAGAATTGCCTTAATTTACACAAGTAGGATGATTTTTATGCATCAACTTTGACCATTTTCCAATAAAAAAATTTATTAAGAAAAACTTATTTTTTAATTTTGTTGTAGTTGTAATTCATATTGTAACTAAATAATCTAGCATTTCAGTATCCCTGAAAATAGTTTTATCTATTGTCTGTAATTATTTAACAGAATAAATGTTTCACATTAGGAATTTTACATATATCGTTTTAAAATTTTGGGAGGAGTTCATACACACTAGTGGCCAAGTTTGGTGACATTAACGTTAATTATGATTACTAATATAAGAAATATTGAGAGTATTGTTGTAGCAACCCATCTCGAGTCAATTTTTTACTCTTTCTTGTAATTTAGTAATTATGGTCAAAAATTGACAAAAATTGCTATTTGGAGAATGTTTGATTAGGATAATTCCTTAAATACTTTTAAAAAATTATATTATTATCTTCCCAGTTCAGTTATTGATAATAGATTGAATTTGCCTGATGGGTTGTTGTTTTCACCAATGGGTAGCAGGAAGAATCAATTATATCGTCTGTGCTTCATGTAAATGAAACGCAGGCTTTGGAACGTATTTTGTGAACTTTCTACCGATTATGAAAAACACGCGATTAATTGAATCAATTTGTTGCTCTGAAAAAGTTCTCTAATTCAAGTTCTTCAGATGTCATAATATTTCAATATGGCTAGTGTTCAATCTTTTTCTAAGTTCACCCGGATTTTCTTTCATTAAACTCCCTTAGCCTTCATTACATTAGTCTTATAATATCTGTTAATGTGATGGGTTACGATTGCCCCACTAGTTTTTAGTTTTAATACATATAGTGCTACAACGCATATTTGATTGGTATTTACACCAAAATTTCTGTTTTCGTATAATATTCTGCAAGACAAAACATGATATTTCATATGTACACTGCCTTAGTTCGAACATCTGCTGAAATTAAATAAATTGTTCTTCAAAGAGGTATTTTTCCTAAATGAATATATTAATAGATATTTTATTTATTTTTAAGTACGTGCTTATTGTTAATTTCTTAATTAGCATTAGCATTATTAGCATATTATTTTATTTCAATTAGTAAGAAGGGGTAAATGTGACGACTTTGGTGCGTAGGAGAAACTGACATCTGTATTTACAATTCATTCTAAACAATAATTTTAAAATTGGCGGCCCATAAATCATTCTTATACTTTAAAACCAAATAATTAATTCACAAATCCATAAGTACGGTTATTGTTAAGGTAGAAACATGAGATGTACACTTAAGATACCTGTTTTCACCTCAGGTATACTAAGAATAATATAAAAATATTGTAACTTCTCGATGAACATAGTTGTGTGCGGATCCGCGATAAGTTTTGATTGAATCAATCGTCTAAAAGTTATAAAATGTTTAGAAGAAAACCAACAAGTTAAGGAAGCATGCAGTTATTTGCTTTTCATCAGGATAGCTGTTCGGTACACTAGATCGAGGAAAAAGCCCCCATTAATAAAATGTCGGTAAATTACATTCGGAAACATGAAGGCACGGGTAGTATTATACATATATAAAGTACACCGCGTCCAACTTGTTGTCGAATAACAACACAAGCAAATACTGAGCATATAAAGCTTCCCAGTGAACATAATAGAAGACTTACTGTACTCGAAATTGTCGCAGAAATAAATCACAATCAGAAAACACACATTTCTGGTAGTACGGTGAAACGGAGATTAAGATATGCAAACCTTACTGCCCGTGTTGTAGCCAGTCGATTTCAGAGAGCATAAACGCATAGATAACTTTGAACAGCATAAATTTAAGAGGAGAAATAAGACACATTATTGTCAAAAAATTGACGGATGGCTGTTATCTGACTGTATCATGTCCACAGTAAAACGACGGAAGAGTTCTGTGCTTCTTGGGGAATATTTTTCTTATACTGGCACGGGAGATTTGCAACAAATTGATGGTATTATTTTCTTTTAATATAATACTATATATATATAATATATATATATATATATATATATATATATATATATATATATATATATTATTTTGGATTTAATTCTTGTATAAAATCTTCTCATGAAACTTTTTACAGCTTATTCTTCTGAACGAAACCTAAAAATATCTTCTACAGATTCTATATGTATATACAATATAACAATTTTCATGTGAACAGTATGCAATCATTTTAATAACAAGTTTTATAGTAAAAGCTGAAGTATTTTAATACACGCAAAAACGTGTCATCTAAAGGAAAGTTAACAATATCATATATAGTTATTATAAGCTAGACAGTCATTAAATACACACATTTTTATTATTTTTATATGTAATTATTATAAATTTCTTTTCAGTGTACACTTATAAAACAGGATATGAAATAGAAATTAAATTTCTATCATTCTTAATATTAAATAATTTTTATGATTAGCGTTTAGCAGTTATTGCCGCATTTGATTTAAATGTATAGTTTTTACTTTTAAAATATTTAACAATATGATGTTCTAAATTATAGATGAACAGTTACATTCTTTTGAAATTGAGTAATAACCGTTTATGTACTCGATTGAATTCGAGCATACAGCAGAAAACGTGCAAACAGAATTTAAGTTGTAAAACATTTTTGAGAGTGAAGGATCTCTGCTAAACCTTTGATACCACTCTATATAACATCCCTAGAAATTTTTAAAATCTTTGTCTATTATATCAATCTGTGTGATTATCACTGATAGATGTGAATATGAAAAACGAATCAATTCAAAATTTATATTTAATATTATTTTGATATTTTAATATAGTAGAATATTTGTCAGTATTTACTAATACAACAAATTCACGTGTTAATGGTGCAATTTACAAAATATTTTAATTTAGGAGCCAATAAACTTGTATGGGGTCGAATATTTTTTACAACTCCATTTTCCAACAAATTATAAATGTATATAGATTTCAAATCAAAGAAAAGCATTTATACACCTTGCAATTTGTAAAAATATTAATTTTCTTAACATAAGCGACATGCGCTATTTGTGACGTAAATGATTGTGTAATCGCTCTATCACTAACTACATAACATTGGCTTGAGAAGTAGTGGTGGAAACAATTAACTTTAGATTGAGCATTTTGCTTGGCTAGAAACCTTGATCTACAATGAAGATTTATGAACTTTACTTAAAGAAGTTTAAATTGTTGTAGTTAAATTTTCTCCTTGTATATTTAATTTCATTGTTTTCGAGAATTCTGTTTGGTGCGCTTATTTAGTTCGTTCGCGCATATTCACATATCGCTCTCGTAATATTTTATTTGAATTCTCGCTTTATCGTATTTCGCATTAGTTTATTTTCATGCATTCTTATCGTTTCCTTGTAAAATATTTCATCCAGTTATTTCGTTTTCAAGCAATAGTGTCTATGTATTTCTAAAACCGTGGAAAAGGAATTATTATCGCTTTCTCGCCTTGCTTCTTTTGGGTCGAACTGTATCAGACCGATCTGGTTGTCTCATTTACCACTACGATAGGCATGAGAACACGTATCGCCTATGTTGCTCTTATTTTCGAATGTTCTTCTCTTCTTCCACCCCTTTTACGCTTGGCTTTGTGTAGTTTAGCGTCGTCGTATTTTATGTTATTAAGTTTTGAACATCCAAGCAGTGCAGGCGTGGTACGTTTCCATCCTAATGTTCTGGGTATGCCTCAACAGAGGATTGTAAAAAGTAAAGCCGTATTTGTGCTTATTTTATTTTAATTTATTATTGGTCTTTGTGCATTATCGGGCATCTGCACGAGCTTGAAAATAATTAACCTAACAACTAAGGTATGCTTATTTGCATTCACGTATTCTTACTGTAGCTTATTTTTTTTTGATATACATTGTCGGTTCCCATACACTTTCTTGTATGACTCGTGGGTGTTGCCGATCCCGTTTGATCGCTTCCGAGTCCCTTTCTCCCCTGGATGTTCGAATATCGTCGAATGAAGATGTGGTGATGAAACTAAAGTCAGATAGGCATGTTAAATATTTTGTATTAATGAATAATTGAATATTTGATATTAATGTCTAGTAGTATATTTTTGAATTGGTAATTCGACTAGTGTACCATCTGTAATTGTGTATTGAAAATTTTATTAATTTACAGTTGTAATTAGTTAATGTGAACCGAGTATATGCATATTTTGTAGAAAAAATTTATTGAGGTTAATTCTTTATCTATAAAGTACTTGCATACTAGTTAGTTCTTATTGCATCGATCAGTTGACAACCATTTTGATTCAGCGCATTTTATTTTTTAATGCTATTACAACACATTAAATATTAATGTGTTGTATTTGAGTGTTCTGATCATTGTACATATATTATATTATTAAAAAGAAGCTGTTGCCAATATGGCGTAATAAACTTTGAACAAATTTAAAAACATATTAATTGTTAGCCAGTATTACAGCATACATGCTTTAGGTAAACTTAGATTGTACATATGTACATATATACAATACATAAATTACAGAGCAGTTTCTATATATTACAATTATGCTAATGTATTTCAAAATGTTATCATTTCATGTAATTATACCTACATACATATAATACTGTCAGGTTTCTAACCTCTTCCTTTTAGTATGGTTTTGTTCGTGATATATGACTGTACTACTCTTCTCGATATTATCGCTGTATAAAACACAGCCTTGGTCTGCGATTCAGGTGTTTTATGTTCTGAGATCTCTGATCATGATATTGTTTACTGTAGAATTATGACGGAATGTCCTAACAAGAAACCCAGATTCTATACTTTTAGAGACTTCTCTGTTTTTGATTATAATGAGTTTAATAAGGATCTATTCAGTATACCCTTTAATTACATGTTTGACATGAACATTGATAATAAATTATTATTTTTTAATCAAGTGGTTCTGTCCTTGTTTGATCGTCATGCTCCTATAAGAACAGTGAGAATTACTAAGTCGGGAGCTCCTTGGATAACATATAATATAAAACTGCTGCAGAAGCTACGTGACAAAGCCAAAGCCAAATTCAGACGGACTAGATTGGATACGCACTGGCAATACTATAAGCAATTACGAAATTTCACTACACTCGTATTGGGTGTCAGTCTAAAAGGGAATTACCATTACATTTTTCGGATGCAAATCAAATTAATAGCGCATTTCTTGGTAATGTCCCACCAACTGATATTAGTCCAGACATAATTAATTTTTATACGGGTGCCACTTACAAAAAGTTCGAATCTCTATTCAATTTCCGCACGGTTGACCAGGATTTCATTTTAAATATTGTTTCATTGATTGATAATAGTGCTGTGGGTGCTGATGGTATTGGTATTAATTTGCTTAAATTGATTTTACCGTTTGCACTTCCCTATCTCACTCATATAATTGACTGCTGCTTGTGTTCTAATTATTTTCCACAACAATGGAAATTAGCTGTTGTGCTACCATTGCCGAAAATTACCTCACCATCTAGTGTTAGAGACCTTCGTCCCATAAGTATACTTCCTGCGTTTAGCAAGATTCTAGAAAAGATTATGTACACCCATTTGAGCGATCATTTAAGTAGCTATGGCTTGATTCCTCAGCATCAGTTGGGTTTTAGACCTGGGCATAGTTGTTCCACAGCGCTTCTAGACGTGACTGATGATATCATACGGGCCAGGGATAATGGTGAACTGTGCATCCTGATGTTATTGGATTTCAGTAGGGCTTTCGATACGGTGAGTCACAATATCTTGTTGGCCATTTTGCAGTATGTGGGTTGTGGAGGGGCTTGTCTGGAGTTTATGAAGTCATATTTATCTGGCAGGTACCAGATGGTTCGGTTAGGAAATCGGGATTCATCTTTATTGCCTGTTGAGAGGGGTGTACCTCAGGGTTCAATTTTGGGGCTACTGCTCTTTTCAGTGTACACAAGTATGCTGCCCGCAAACGTCAAATTTGATAAATTACACATGTATGCTGATCATACTCAAATATATTTGAATTGTTTGCCTTCTGATCTACCCAGGGCAGTGAACAAAATCAACAATGACTTGGTGCGTATCAGTTCTTACTGCAATAATCATTCCCTGCTCTTGAATCCCGACAAGTGTTGTGTTATGGTGTTTGGGTGGGAGAAACATGTGGAGGAGTCTGGGGATCGGCTTAGGATTACGTTGAACGGTTGTAGGGTTCCGGTGGTCGCACAGTGTAAGAATCTGGGATTGATTATGGACAATACATTTCGTTACCGATTGTATATATCGAAAGTTATAAGTACCGCCTATTGTAACCTGAAGATGATTTATGCATTTAGATCTATTTTTAACATTAAATTAAAAAAGGCTCTGTGTGACTTACTGGTGCTCTCGTTATTTAACTATTGCCTACCTGTGTACGGCCCTTGTTTGGATTTCGATGATGTGGGACGGGTTCAGAGAGTGCAAAATTCGTGTGTGCGATACATCTTTGGTGTTCGTAAGTATGAAAGAATATCACATAAATTAAAAACTTTGCGGTGGCTGAATATGCGAAATCGCATTGCTTTCCATTCTCTGAACCTTTATCATAAAATACTTTTGATAAAGTGTCCTCCATACTTGCTGTATAACATTAGGTTTCGGTGCGATGTGCAGAATATCAATGTTAGAAGGAAGAATATGATTGGTCTACCTAGATACCGCACACCTTTTTTTAAAAGATCTTTCACGTATAATATTTATCACTATTACAATTCTTTGGATGATTACTTCAAGTCCATGGGATTGGTGCCTTTCAGGCGTGCTATGTTTAATTACCTATTTGATAAGCAGTCTTGTGTGTGATGTCTCTTTCCATTGTTAACTTATTCTTGTATACTAGGGAATTTTTTATATTCCTTTTTTGTATTACTTTGTTTAATTGTAATGACTTTGTTGGGATACGATTGTGTGCACGGGCAGAATAATTCAATTAGGTTAGATTTTTATTAGTTATTAGTATTAGGCAATTACTTTATTATTTATATTTCTTTTTAACTTTAAGGGTTTGGTGTTAGAGCAGGGGATGACTTCTAGTCATCCATCTGAACCACCCCTTAGGATTTTCCATTCAGTTGAATGTTTTGTATTTACATTACATGTATAATTACTTCTTGGGAAATAGAGGCATATTATTATTATTATTAACCTGGTAGCAATTTCTGAATTTACATGTCAAAAAATAGACCATAAGGGACAAACTGATGTATTTTGTACTGACTTTAGCACTGCTTTGATGAATTACTTTGTTGCAAATCATCTGTGTTTTAGGTTAATCTCTTCTTTCTGGGAACTATTACAGTTTTATCTAAACAACAGGAGTACCATAAAGTTCTACTTTTGGTCCTCTGTTCTTTATTCTATACAAAAATGATTTCTTATGTTCTCTTTTTTATTCCGTTCTAGCTTATATAGACTATTTGAAAATTTACATATCCATTAATGACGATGTGGCATGCTTTCAAATGAATTCAGGTACGACAGCTTAATGATGTCAATTTTGTAATTTAAAGTTAAATATTTGTAAATATTGATAAATCACATTCATAAAAAATAACCATTTTTATACAGTCTCTAGTATAAGTAACTCAAACACACATAATTAAAATTGGACCAATTAATTCATGTGTTTTATTTGACTCAAGATTGAATTTTTCTTCTCATATTTTAAATTTATGTTATTCTGCCATTTAGACTTTGAGTTTTCTTATAAGAAACTCTAATATTGTTTATAAATTTCGTTATTAGTAAATTGAGTTACGTTTTTCCAGTGCGAGCACCAAACTATATATATATTTGCTACTCATTAGGTATATTAAATTTCTGTCATTTAAAATTAATGGATTATATCCTCAACGAAACTCTGATTATGGGTATCTTATTGAAAAGACATGATGCATCGACGTGAGTTTCATGCAGCACATTTTATATGAAAGATTGTCAATGTAATTGACTTCAATTATTTGCATGTTTAAATATCCATGTGCCGCTTCCAAATACTCTAATACACTTAGCATACCTTTTGATAAAAGTACCCTGTTTATGAATCTTCATTGTCGAGGGCAGTCAACTTGTATTATGTGGATACTTGTTATATATTGAAAATACGGCATGCAGGTCTGGGGGAATCTATTTTATTAGTATGTTGCTTTTGAAACTTGAACATTTAAACTATGGAATTCTGTAGTAACCAACATATTTTACTTACAAACTTTATTTCTCTTTTGCAAATGTTTTTTTTAATGTCCTTTTCCCATATTTTCTTGGTCTTCCCTTTCTTTTCGTGTCAAGTTGTTTAGTCTCACATACTTTCTTCGCTATTCTGTTATCTTGCATTCGTAGGATATGTCCGAACTATTCCGTTTGTTTTTTTTCTATTTTATTTGTTATTGGTGGTATATTAAGTTGCTTCATAATTGCATCATTACCTTCTTATGAACTTCCATTTTGATTTTCTCCGGTATTTCTTTCTTCGCCAAAATGGCCGTCGTGATTGTCGAGTTAAAGTTCTTTGATTTGTTCTTCTATTCGGTTTTCTTGTTTAATAAGAACTCCTAAGTATTGTATTTATGTTAGTCCTCCGGTTCAAACTTGTTGCATTTGATGTTTTCTATACTCTCTCACGATTATTGTAGTTATTGTTTTGTCTACATTAAGTTAAATTATTCGTTTCTTCCATTTCGGTAATATAGGTACTCAAATTTTTCCATAGTGCTTGTTCTGTTTCTACTATTAACACCATGCCATTTACAAATACCGTCTTGTTAATGTCAATTACTTGCAATCTTCTGTACCCTGCGGATTAGTTTGTTAATCTTGGTTTACACTCCTTGATTATGTCATCCATCACCAAACTAAATAGTAGTAGGCTAAGTATATTCTTGTCTGTCTCCTTCTTTCATTTTAAATGCTTCTAAAAGCAAGTGCTTCTTCGTATAAGCTCTTAAATGTTCCTATTATTTCATCATGTACTCCCCTTCGTATTAGATTTTTCCATACTTTCTTCCTTTTTAGTCTGCCGAGAGCTTTCTCTAAATCTATATAGCATATATAAACCTGCATGTTGTTTTTAATCGTTCTTACTCCTATCTGCTTCTGGGGCTTCCGGGCTGGAATCGCGTCACTGGTATAACTGCCGACGTTTCGTACCCACTCCTATGGAACATCTTCAGGGCTCAACTACTGCTACTGTCTGTCACACCGAAACTCATTTACTCTCTTATTAATTTTTTTAGAATTCTCTAGAATAGTTTCCCTAGTCACATGTTATTCATCGATAGTTGTTGCAGTTTTTGTTTTCTCCTGATTAATAGATTGGGACTATTATTCCGCTTTGTCAGTCCTTGGGCGTTTTATTTTCTTTCAAAACTTTGTTGAATGTCTCCCATGATACTAGTATTCCCGCTTTTCTTGTTTATTTAACCATTTTTTGTGTTATCCTGTCGATTCCAGGATTTTCTCTTTTTTAGTTTCTGGATAGCTTCTTCTACTTATTCGATCTTGATATCCACATCTTCTTCTATCACTGTTGTAGTTGCTATGTAATTTTGTTTCAATTTATCTTCCATTTCGTCACTTGTTAATAACTCTTAGAAGTACTGCTTCCATCTGTCCATGACATTCCCATTCTCTTTTAATATAGTTCTATATTCATCTTTACTTCGTAAAAGGTATGTTTTTTTATTCCTTAGATTCTTTAATACATTGAAAAAGTGTCTCTAAAACTGAAACAGTTTCAGTGCAGTAGTTCAGCCCTGAAGATGTCCCATACAAATGGGTACGAAACGTCGGCAGATATACAAGTGACGCGGTTCCAGCCCGGAAACCCAGAAGCAGATATTACGTGTGAATAATTCATTTATTGTAAAAAATTAAACCTAGAGCCTATCCTGATATTGTAGAAGATCGTCTAAAAGTAGTACTAGCAATTTCAAAAATCCTTTCTCAAAAATGTTTGATTTTAGAAATCTCTATTATGTATATTTAATATACAAGAGTTAGGTCAATGAAACAACCAAGTCTTACATTTAAACTATTTTGTTTTAATTATAGCTCTAGAAATTTTACTACTATCTCTGATGTAATTAATGATTTTAAAGTTTGTGAGCTCTGAAGGCAATTAATTCTAAATAAATTTTCTATTCTAATATTATCTTCATTTTAATTAAATTACGCAGCATGTACACTCTTGTTCATTGAAATAAATCATTTAATTTATAAACATTGACAGATATATTTATGCATATAGTATGTAAACGTACATATCCTACATGTATGTATGTCATCCTTTGTTTTTCTGCAAATGTGCAAGAATAAGTTGTTATTAATAGCAGTTATTTCATATTATTACATGATTTTTTACATGTAGATGGAATTTTATTTAAGTAAATATTATTTCCAATATCCTCCTAGACATCTCGTCCACCATGTACATCTCTTATAGTATATTGTATTAAAATTTGTTGATTTCCGATAAAAAGTTTAAATTTATTTTATACACAATTGTTAACTTTGTTTTGAAATACGTAATCGAGTGGAAACAATCATACCTTCTAGGTACAAAATATCGAAAAATATGACTTAATTGATATAAAATATATTTTAATCTTCTTGTGCACTTGAATCATTGGAGTTGAACTTTTCGTCAACTACTTAAATTAATTCTTCATCAAGAAGATATCAGTAAGAACTAGAGAAGGCTTTTACTGTGTTATAAAAAGAGGATCGATTGGATTGGCAAAATTATAAAAAGTGGTTATAGAAACAACTGGGAAAATGTGTGCAACTACAAAACCAAAGGAAAATAATGTTAAAAGAATAGAATGGTGGGACAAAGAAATGCAGATAATAGTTAAGGATAAGAAATGCTTAAAAATAAAAGAAGAAGAAAAATATCATGACTAACTTTTTTCTTCGCCTTCTTGTAGTAAAAAAAGTAAAAAAAGTTATAATGGAAATAAAATAGGCGAAAAAGATAGCCTGGGAGAAATTTAGAAACGCATTAAAAGAAAACTATGAAGAAAATCAGAGACACTTTTCCAATGTATTAAAGAATCTAAGGAATAAAAGAAACATACCTTTTACGAAGTAAAAAAAAATACATAGCAACTACAACAGTGATAGAAGAAGATGTGGATATCAAGATCGAATAAGTAGAAGAAGCTATCCAGAAACTAAAAAAAAAGAGAAAATCCTGGAATCGACAATAAAACACAAAAAATGGTTAAATACGCAGGAAAAGCGGGAATACTAGTATTATGGGAGATATTCAACAAAGTATTGAAAGAAAGTAAAACTCCCAAGGACTGACAAAGCGGAATAATAGTCCCAATCTATAAAACAGGAGACATAAACTGCAACAACTATCGATGAATAATATGTGCCTAAGGCAACTATTCTAGAGAATTCTAAAAAAATTAATAAGGGAGTAAATGAGTTTCAGTGCGACAGACAGTAGCAGTAGTTGAGCCCTGAAGATGTTCCATACGAGTGGGTACGAAACGTCGGCAGTTATACCAGTAACGCGGTTCCAGCCCGGAAGCCCAGAAGCAGATAGGCGAAAGAACGATTAAAAACAACATGCAGGTTCATACATGCAGATAGCCTGGACCACGACCGCCGAAGTTTACGTACCAGATTATTCACACTTAGTTTATACTTTTTAGTTCTATCTCGTGCTGGTGTGATAAATTTAGTACACACCGCAATAGGCAACACACCTTAATAAATCTGACAGAAAAAAGTAGAGTGCAAGATGAATGCCTAATGTATCTTCTGTCATAAAAATAATAGGAATAGTTCCAGTTTAGTGAAATTACTGACACTATCTGTCTACCTTTCTAAATAATCTGAAAAACGTTAAATTACTTCTCATTCACTATAAACGGAAACATGGCACATTTAAGTGACGGTTACTGCCTTAGAAACGGAACGTGCTATGGAAACTCTCAGAGAAGATGTGAATGATGATTTACCTTCAGATCGATCAATTGGATCGATCTGAATATATATATCGAAAAAGTACTTGGTGTCATGGAAATTTCGAGAAAATAATTAAAGTAGGATTTATAGAAATAGAACTAGAAAAGCCTAATAAATTCATTGTATTAGTTTTAAGTATCGAAAACTAGGCAAATGGCGATTGTTGCACAATAATTGAAATAATGTAATTTTTTGCTACTATTGGGTTGGCAACTAAGTACTTTCGGTTTTTACTGATAGAGAGCGTTGCTTTATTTTTTGTATAACGTATGTTACCGTTTGTCGCGTGATACTAGTCACATTGACGTAGCTTCAGAAGCAAGTAGTGCGTGATTTTTATTAAAGCTATTAGTTGTGGGTTAATTTTAAATGGAGTGCAGAAACGAACATTTTCGACATATTTTACTATTTTATTTCCGTAAAGGAAAGAAAGCTGCTGCGGCTCACAAAAAGATATTTGAAGTTTATGGTGCTAATTGCTTAACAGAGCGCACGTGTCAGAATTGGTATAAAAAATTCCGTTCTGGAGATTTTTCCCTCAAAGATGAGCAACGTTCTGGTCGGCCTACTGAAGGTGATGAGGACCAAATCAAAGTCATAATTGAAGAGGATCGTCATATAACTGTTCGAGAGGTTGCGGAGAGGCTACGTGTATCGTACACAACAATTGAAAAACATTTAAAATGTCTTGGGCTAGTTAAGAAGTTTGATATTTGGGTACCTCACGAATTCAAAGAAATTCATTTAACACAAAGAATCAACTTTTGCGATATGCACCTTAGACGAAATGAAACCGACCCTTTCTTAAAAAGAATCATCACTGGTGATGAAAAATGGGTCCTGTACAGTAACATAGTTCGAAAACGATCATGGAGCAAACACGATAACCAGCTCAAACCACATCGATAGCTGAATTGCATCCAAAAAAGATCATGCTGTCAGTTTGGTGGGATTACAAAGGTGTTGTGTTTTTTGAGCTGCTTCCAAGGAACCAAACGATCAATTCTGATGTTTACTGTCAACGATTAATAAAACTGGATGAAGCAATCAAAGAAAAATGGCCAGAATTGTCAAATCGGAAAGGTGTAGTTTTCCACCAAGATAATGCAAGGCCTCACACATCTTTGGCAACTCGTGGGAAACTACTGGAGCTTGGCTGGGATGTGATGCCACATCCCCCATACATCCTTGATCTAGCACTATTTGATTACCATTTATTTCGAAGTTTGCAGAATTCTTTGAATGATAAAACTTTCACAAATGACGATGACCTTCACTCGCAGCTGGTTCAGTTTTTTGCTGATAAGGACCAGAAATTTTATGAGTGCGGAATCATGCAGCTGAAAGAAAGATGGCAAAAGATCATTGAGCCAAATGGAAAATATATAATTGATTAAAAACTATTCTTTGTTTAAAAAAAAGTGTTTTATTTTATACTACAAAACCAAAAGTACTTAGTTGCCAACCCAATACATCAACCTTATTCACCCGATTTAGTTCAATGTGGTTATTATTGCAAAAAAAAATGAATAAATTACATAAAATAGTCAACAACGAACAATTTTAGCACAATTGCAACCAGAAAGTCAATTAGTGCACTTCTTGAACGTGCAAATAGTTGTATTTTTGTGGGCGTAAAATGTTTCGAACAAATAAAATACATAATTTTTGTCAAGATTTCTTAATTATCCCTATTTTTCTGGCGTCGTTGTGGTTATTTTTGGAACAACGGCTGTATATTAAAAAATCGTCAGAAAGATACAAAAGCTTCATTTATGAATACTTGTTTCATTATTTAGGAGTAAAAACAGATTTCGGAGTCAGTACATTGCTATGGATGCATGTTCAGTTATAAAAGGCAATAAATGCATAACATTTATTTAGGCGTTAATTCGAAATGATACCACTATTTAGGAAGATAATCCTCTCGGTCTTTTAGTATATCTAAAAATTCAGGAGCACTGTTTTTCATCAAAGTGGGAGAGAATGGTAGATACAATATGATAATCACTAGTTGAATTTGATGGAGCCTGTGGTTGATTGACTTGATCAATAAGGTTGATATATAACCCCTTTCCACATTAACTTTGTAAATTCTGTATACGCATTTCGACAACCAAGTTGTCATCATCAGCAGATAATTTCAAAATGTCGCACCTGGCAAAACACGGCGAAAAACAACCGCACGAAAATCAAACTCCGTACGCGATCCACACCGTTCAGTGTACATCTTGGTTTTGAACGGTGTGGATCGCGTACGGAGTTTGATTTTCGTGCGGTTGTTTTTCGCCGTGTTTTACCAGGCGCGACACTTTGAAATTATCTGCTGATGATGACAACTTGGTTGTCGAAATGCGTATACAGAATTTACAAAGTTAATGTGGAAAGGGGTTATATATCAACCTTATTGATCATGATAATCACTTCTCATGTTAGATACAAAATTAAAAAAAAGAGAAATATTCGAAATGGGCTCTTTACGACGAATTTTAAAAATATTTAGACAGCAAAGGAAGTGGAATATTTTAGAGAATAATGGCTATGAACACCCAAACAAAAGGCAAATAATGATAAATAACAAGGATTGTATTCTCTCACAGAGTGAGAGAGGACAACATATAATAATAATGAATAAAATGGAAATGTTAAAAAAAAGATTAAAGAAGAATGAAATATGCGCAAAGTGGTCAGAGTGCACGAAGAATTGCAGAAGATGGAAAGTAAGCATAACTATTAGAGTGGAAAAAAGTTCAAAGGGGCCACATTAGTAGAATCAAAGCAGACAAATTAGCCAAATGAATAATAATAAAAAAATTTGATACAAAAATACTAATAAAGAGTCTACGAAGTCATAGATGGTGTATATGATTTTATTGTCTTATGAAAATATTCCAAAACCTAATTTTATTCTATTATTATTCATGTATATGGGAAAATATTGATGCATTTATTTTAAGAAATATTGAAACAACATTGGACTAGACCATAAAACATATAATCGGTTTGGTCCTTTTCTATAATGTTAAACCTATGAAATTAATATGATGCATTTCGAAAAATGTTATAACTTACCAATTAAATAAAGCTGAATACAGCGCCTTTGCAAACGCATCTCTGGCATCTAACGCTTGATCTATGCTTAATGGGGAATGTACTCTTTCAGATCTGGCTTCAGTTATCCTAGTTGTTAATGCTCGTTGAAGCCCGTTAGCTGAAATTTGCAAAAGATGCGCAGCCCATTTGATTTCAACATCCGAACCCACTTCCACACCCTCCTGCCCATGTCTTAGTTGTCTCCTATGGAAGTAGACGTTGCCCAAGTGTAAAACAGAAGCTAATACTTTTACAATTCCTTCTTGTTCTGATTCACCGACTCCCAATACTTGCATTGCTCGAGTAAGAGCTCCCCAATCTGCTCCCGAACCAGCATGTCCTGCTGCACAATCACCACCTCCTTGATTTAAGTAAAAATATTTATCGGCCTCTACCAGTCCATATTTCTGCTTTTCATTATTTCCGAGACCACCGAGGAGTTCATAAAAAACGTGATAATTTCGTTCTCCTGGTGCTTGCGTGACTATTCTCGATTTTTCTAAGAGGTATTGAGTAACTCTAGCTCCCACTATAGCTCCGTTTTTAAAATAGACTTCTAAATATTTCCCGAAACGTGAGCTATTGTCATTACGTGCTGTTCCAGCATTTCCGAAAGCCTCTAAAAGAGGAGCGGCTTCTAAAATCTGTTCCGTAACTAATGCTTGCCCTCTAGGAGCGGACGGCGCAACGGCCGCTAAGTATTGCATTACTAGTTTTGTGGATTCCGTTTTTCCAGAACCACTTTCCCCACTTATGACGACCACTTGCGGGTTTGGTAGTGCAGAATAAGCGGCAGCGCCCAAGGCGAAAAGATGAGGAGGTAAAGCGCCGATTAATTTGCCTTTATATCTTTGAGCGGCCTCAATTCCATAACTGGAATCGAACATGCGGTAAGGGTTGAGGGCTACCAATATGCTTCCAGCATAAGTGTAAATAAAGTTTCGATCGTAACGGAGTTTAAGATTCCACAACAGAGCAGCTTCATGTAGATCTGTTAATTGAGTCATATCTTCAACACCAGTTGTGCCTAGATCTTCTCTCTTTCTAACGGAACCTTCTCCGCCAGTAAGGGCAAATGTTTGTGGCTGAAAATAATAAAATGTCGTTATATTTAATGACAGACTTTTGCCTAGAAAATTGAAAAGTAAAGGAATATTTTGTAATTGTATCGCACTGACTGCAGAATAACGATGGAAAACGAATTGAAAGTATTATGTAAATAGACAGTTATTTGCACATATTCCTAGAAAATGTGATACTATCGGAGATATTTAATACAAATTTTATATTCATGTATTATGATTTGCCTATTCTAATATTTTTCACAGATCCCAGTTGTTATTCTAAATAATTAATGAATGAAATAGGTTATGCAAGTAACAATAATTAATAAACGAAATAGATTATGTAACTTCTCGATTCTCGAAAATTAGTGATTTTTACAGCATCTGAGCAAGATGTGTTTTATAATGAATGATAGAGGTAAAAAATGAAGTAGAGAGTGTGAGTGATGCCATCTCACTTTAATTCCGTCAACTTTTATTACTTCTGCATTGATAAATGTAGTTCCATATTATCAGGATAAAATACGAGGGTGGTCCCAGAAGTACCCGACCCAACTAAGAAAACACAAAAATTTTGGAAAGAAATATATTTATTTCTCGACATAATCTCCTTTCAGCTTTATACACTCTTTCCAGCGATGTTCAATAAGTTCGATACCCTTTTTATAATAAAAACTGTCTTGCTCCTCAAAATAGACCATTAACTGCCGACATCACTTCTTCGTCGTTGGAAAATCTTTGGCCACTTAGCCATTTTGTCAAGTTTGGGAACAGAAAATAATCCGATGAGGCTAAATCTGGCGAATAAGGTGCGTGAGGTAGCAATTCAAACTTTAGTTAATTAATTTTGGCAATTGCAATAACGGACTTGTAAGCTGGTGCATCGTCTTGATGAAACAACACTCTCTTCTTAGCCAAATGCGGCCGTTTTTGCTTGATTTCTCCGTTCAAACGTTGCAATAAGTTCGCATAATACTCGCCGTTTTTCCTTTTTCAAGAAAGTCACTGAAAATTATTCCACGCGCATCACAAAAAAAACGACACCATGGTCTTGCTTGCAAATGAAACGGTCTTTGTCTTGTTTGT
>JAVIWB010006046.1:0-113939 GCA_031893035.1 Dermolepida albohirtum
TAGACCGATATTTAAGAAATCAATTTTAAGGCCTCGTCGCTAAGTTATGTACTGTGCTCATAACTTTGCGATGCGTTTTTCCTTTACAAAAGTAAAAAAAAATGACTGAAAATATATTTTTTTCATTCTTCTACTAATTGACTATCGAGCTGTAAAAAATCGATATGAGTTTGTTATTTCGAATAGGTAAATATACCTACACAAAGCTGAAGGGATGAATCCCACATAAATTTAACGACAATCAGAGAAATACTTGTTTTTAGGTCTTCTCTGTGCTTTTATGCAATAAAATTAACTCTTTTCTGCATCGCATTGTAACCAACGATGAAAAAAGTAAATCCTGTACGACAGCCGCAAAGCTCCAAAACATTGCCCCAAACCGATCCTATTCGAAAAGAAGGTGATGATGACTGTCTGACTCAGTAGCTGGAATATCGACTATAGCTTCTTAAATCCTGAAGAAAACATATTTGTAGCGACTATCAGGAAATAGGCACGGTGCATCAAGAACTACAATATTCGTTCATCATTAAACAGAAGAAATCCAATTCTTTTGCACGACAACATTAGACATCATGTGTTACGAATGGCACTGCGAAAGCTAAACGAGTTAGGTTACGAAACTTTGACTCATCCACCGCACTCGCTAGACCTCTCGTCTATTGATTGACTCACTTTTTCAAACAACTCGACAGCTTCTTACAGGGACAACTCTTCAACAGTCAAGCCGCTTTTAAGAACGCTTTCGAAAAAGTCATCAGCTCTAGATTTATTGATTATTAGAATAAACTTGTTTCTCTTTGTCAAAATGTGTCGATTATGATCGTTTCTATTTTGATTAATAAAGTTAAAATTAAGCCGAGTATAGCATTTTAAATCAGAAACCTAATAATTCTTAAGTTATTACAAAAAATAATGCAAGATTTTTCGGATAATGTCAATGATATTTATAAGGAGAATCTGGAGATTTAGATCACAGTATCTCAGCATGAAAAGGATCTTAATTTATTAAGTGTTTAAGCTTATTAACAGAGTTGTTCAATTTCTATTCTTAATTATATCTCTATTTAAGGTAATATTAAAGTGTTTAAGCCAAGTGATTAGCCAGACACGACTTGTTAAATATAAAATTTATTAAATACTAAATCGATAAACTGTGGATAGTACCTAAAAAAATTTGTTTCATACCGTCGTTTTCTTTAAGATATCATTCGTAAAAATTAAATTAAATACTCTTCAAAGAGCATAAGCTGTAATATCATGATGTACTACTTGCTTTCTTCTTTGCGATTTACTTATTAGACCAACAGTAAATCACACATACTTAACCATTAACGTATGCGTGTTGTAGATGCTAAATATACCCAGTATGATGAATCAATATCATATCAACGTCATTATTAAGTTACTCATATGTTATATAATAATTTGTACATCAAAAAAAACTTTTAAACAAGAAAAAAACTTTCACTGAACGCCCAGGTATTTTTATACAATAGAATTTGACGCAACCGTCAGCGCTGTGATATATGATTTTAAACTGTCTTGTCTTGTTTAATTTATGACGGATATGACCTGCTTTTTCTCTATTTTATATCATATAACCACACATAGAAGAATGTAATAGTAGCTTCTCTTTTTTATTATGGTCTGATAATTAAGTCATTTTCGATCTCCAAATTTAGTGAGTACAAATTTTCAAAATACTTAGAACGGTATACATTCATTGAAAGTTTGGTAACTATTTATTTTCTCGGTTATTTATAGTGTGTATCAGCCAAATGGAATAAATTCGATAATTAAATGGAAGGGTGTTCGAAAAAACGCTCGGACACGTCGATAGGGATTTTTAGTTGCGTATTTTTTTAAATAAAAAGTTTATATACAGGGTGTGTCATGTAAAAGTGGTCAATACCAACTTTCTTATTTTAAATGCAACACCCTGACAAATATTAAATTTTTGGATTCTTTAGAAAATTCCAGACATATTTCATGTACAATGTCCTATACCTATCTTCGACTGTTTCGGAAATATTAAATGTTTTCAGATTAATTTGAAAAATTATTGATAATGCAAAAAATAACAAGAAAAAGATTAATGAAGGATATGTTCAAAGTGTTCACCGCAAACGTTTTGACAACATCCTAATTTTAAATAAAATTTTTTTTCTAACGTTGCTCAACATCTCAGGTGTGACCGATCTAATCGCAACTATTATTCGTTTTCTTAAGTCAGCTAAGTCGAGGGGTTTAGTTTTGTATACTATACTCTTGACATATCCCCATAAGAAGAAGTCTAATGGCGTTAGATCAGGGGATCGTGCTGGCCATTCCATCGATCCTCGCCTACCTATCCACCGATTCGGGAATATTTGGTTGAGGTACTACCGGACATTGATTTGGTAATGGGGTGGTGCTCCATCTTGCTGGAACCACATCGTATTTGCTGGAACTTGTGGGTTTGCTAGATCAGGATATAAGTTTGTCAAAGCTGGCACGAGATTATTTTGAAGCAATGCTAAATAATTGTCGCCATTCAAATTTCCATCAATGAAAAAAGGACCTACGATATGATCTCCAACAATTCCTGCCCAAACATTAACCTTCTCAGGGTATTGCGTATGTTCTTCCCTCATCCAGTGAGGATTTTCCCTGGACCAATAGCGGCAATTTTGACGATTAGCATGACCGTGAAGTGTAAAGGTACACTCATCAGAAAATAAAATATGTTCTAATTGGATCCCATTGTTATCTAACATTGTCATCATTTGTTCACAAAAATACGTTCTCCTATCAAAGTCGTCTTCCATGAGCTCCTGAGTTAGTATAATTTTGTAGGGATGCATTTTATTTTCTTTTAATGTGCGAGTAATCGATGAATGGCAAACATCAAACATTGACGCTGCTTGTCTACTAGAGGTATACGGGTTTTCTTCAAACTCAAGCACAATATCCAGTTTGGTATCATTACTTACTGCATTCGCAGCTGCTTTTTTTATTTGCCTTACATGTCCAAACTCGCGAAACTGCTTTTCTATTTTACTAATTGTACCTTGGGATATAGGCGGCAAATTTGGAAATTTCTCATGAAATAAGTGAGTAACTTCCATTTGTTTCCGTGTGTTATCTCCATAACCAATCATCTGCAGAATTGTTATTTTGTGCATTTCTGTTAAATGAACCATTTTGCTGAAATATAGCTAACGAAATTCAAACAGTTATGACACTGACAACACTATGACACTGACAATACTTTGCTAAGGCAAGATATTTTAAAACGAAGTACAAGTACAATTAAAGATTTTCACTTAATAGTTCGGTAAACAAACTATTATGTGAAAATCTTATTTTAATTGTAAACAAAATTATTATTCTGAAAACATTTAATATTTCCGAAACAGTCGAAGATAGGTATAAGACATTGTACATGAAATATGTCTGAAATTTTCTAAAGAATCCAAAAATTTAATATTTAACAGGGTGTTGCATTTAAAATAAGAAAGTTGGTATTGACCACTTTTACATGACACACCCTTTATATAAACTTTTTTTTTTAAAAAATACGCAACTAAAAATCCCAATGGACGTGTCCGAGCGTTTTTTCGAACACCCTTCCATTTAATTATTATCGAATTTATTCTATTTGGCTGATACACACTGTATAATCCACTATGTATTTTCTTTATGCAATGAATTCATTATAATAATGTTCCTTTCTTTATTGAATTTATATCAAATTTTTATCATACTATCAAATTGCTGCTAAAATATTAATTTTAAAGCACACTAATACTTGATAAAAGATGTATTTGTCAAGAAAGTTATTTAATTTTTATTTTATGTGAAAGTATATGTATTTTAGTTAGTAAAAAATAACTGCCTAAATATGACAAAAAGAAAGTACACACTTTATGTGCTTTCTTCTTTTGTATAAAAGTGTTTTTTTTTCTGTGACAATAATTTCCTTAATTAATGCAACTACTTTAATAATTATTTTTCCTTTTCATTACGTTTTATGATTTAACTCTCGACATAGTGCCATATTTGTATTCTTATATTATTGAATTATGGATTGACTATTTTACATTAAAACTATGTGACAGATCTATTGAATTTATTCCTTTTTTACATCTGATTTCTCAATCTGTCACAGTCTATCAACAAAGATCAAGATTTATTATTTGAAACAAAGAAATAAAGCAGCTTCGTTAAGAAGGTCACGTAGATTTTTGTTCTAACTTTAGTCAAATTCATTATCTGTTCACCCGAATTTACATTCTTATATATATCGAATACAGGACGAAAACACTTAGTTCATTTCATCATTTACGAAAAGCAACTAAGTGATAACAGTTTAGAGTATTTCGACTTACAATAGGACTGGAAATTCATTTTGGAAAAACATTCTCAAAGAGAAAGAGTTGGAACTAAAGTTAAACAAATTATAGTGGCTTTTGGTAGAAGACCTTAATTATCTTTGTCAAATAACCTATTAATGAATAAAACATTCTGATACCGATTGAGTTATAGCAGGTATGGGCAACCTTTGACATGTTGTGGGCCAAACTTTAATGTACAAAGACGTTCTCGGGGCGCGTTTAAAAATAGTGCATTTTAAAGTTGTGTTTTAAAGTAATATTCATAATTTTTAGCGATAGATATCAGACATGAAATAATACGACAATGTCTCGCGGGCCGGATCAAATCTTACAGCGAGCCGGTTGTTGCCCACATATGAGTTATAGGGTAGTGCAAGTAACTCAAACGTTAAAATTTTACCATGTCGAAAGTGAAAGAAAAATTTGAAAAAATCACTGTTAAATGCAATAGACGATTAAATCTATACCTCAACCAATAGTCGATAACTTAATAAATAGACTTAATTATATAAGATTAAGGCGACTTGATTTTAGTGTAACTAGTATTAAAGTCGTTTAATAATAGAATATGATGCCTATATTATCGGAAATATCTACTGGGATAAACCACTCAAGCCCCATTTGCCCAATTAAGTACTTATTGTATTGAACTGTGTGAATAAGTTGTACTAAAAAAAGAAATATTGAAAAAAATTGTCCATATGCAGTAACCATAATTGCTATAACTAAAAATAGTCGGTCTTGCTGGCTCACAGTAATGCGTCCGATAGGACTTCGGTTGGCGTTGGGCAGAATGGTTATATTTATAGCTATACCGCGCAGTTGTGTTTTATACCACTCCAGTCGCTTCTAGCGTGTCTATCGCTGGTTCAACCAATCATACGTAAAGCGTGAGCGTAAATGTTACGTAAAGGAAAACGCAGGTTACAAGGGATACACCAAATTATTATAAATTATTGGCAAGAACGGGATTGCAAAAAAAATATTTGCAATCGCGTTATTCGTAAACCATTAAGTTCACATTGCAAGCATCACAATTCACAAAATTGCTACGATATATTAAATCAAGATACTGATGAGTGCATATAATAATTTGATGTATCTCTTGTAACTTATGTTTTCGTTTTTGTAACATTTTCACTCACCTGTGTACGGTTGGTTAAGCTATTAATACAAACTCTAGAAATATCTCTAATTGTCTACAAAATCATCCTACTCGACGCCATCGAAACAAGTTTAGGGCGCCCTACGATGCGTCAATAAAACAAACCATGTCCAGCTATAATCATAAAATCAAATTCCATAAACATGTTTAGAATCCCATTAACCTAAACTTCGACTATGTATAACTTATGCACAATATCTAATAGGCTTTTGTTACGAAATTATTTTACCATAACCGATAACGTTCAACTCCCTAACGATTTTATATTAATTCTCTCGGAATAAATCTGGTTTCCAATGTAAGAATAGAAGCCATGAAACGTGTGGGATAATATTTCGCACACAGCATCCGCCCAGGAGTAAAGAAGAAATAAATATATATTGTAAAATACAGTTTAATAATAAGACAAGAATAGCTTGAGTTGTTTCTTTCCAACATAATAACAAACTAATTGAAGATATTACCGGTTTTAACTTGTATTACCAAATGAAGAAAGAAAACGTTACAAGAGGTTACGATCCACGAGACTGGAATGAAATGATATAGAGTTTATTTTTTGAATTTATGATCTGAATGTATGATGTGCTAACTGTCCTTCATTAATATAATTACATTCTAAACAAAAATTATTTTTTGTACATTTATTAAAAATGAAAAGCTCGCTGAAATAAGATGGAACCAACTCTTAGGAATGACGCTTTCGTTCTCAACAATAGATAAATGGCCAACAAAATTTAAATGCGACCGTTCATCGTCATGTTGTTCAAGATGGTATTTTTGTAGTTCACAATGCAGTACTAAATGATCATAGTATCAATGTGTGGTCATTGTATTGGTATCAGAGGAGCAGAAAAACACATTTTACATGAGCATTTACGTATAAAAAGGCTCTCAATTAAATAGATGTCGCGATTATTAACAACCAAATACGTCAAAGACAACAAATTCCAAAGCAATGTTCGAAGCTTATTTATCAAATCCGTTTGATTCTTTGTGCTGCTTCATAACCGTTAATTAGATCTGAATCCACCGCTACATATCCGAGACAAAACAATATTGCGACAACGCACCGGTCGCAGTGGCGAAAATAGCGCAGTCGTAAGTGCTTCATTTCAAAATGAGCCAAATCAGACTGTTCCATGCCGTTCACAGGAATTGGGAATCTCTCTAACCACATTCTTGTCTTACACTTTCACAAGATCAAATTGACTCAAGAACCAAAGCCTCTTGATCATTTCAAGCGCCGAAATTTCTCTGACTGGGCTCTTCTAAAGTTTGAAGGAAATCTCGAATTTCATCAAATAATCATCTTCAGGGGTGAAGTTCATTTTTAGCTTAATGGCGTTGTCAATACGCAGAATATACGTTATTGAACAGCAACAAACTCACATGTGCTTCAAGAGGCTATATACAACCATAAAAAGTGACCTTGTGGTGTGGATATCATACCGAAGGTGTGATTGGACCATATTTTTTCGCGGATGAAAATGATCGCCATGGAGTTCACTATCGTGGCATGTTGGAAGACTATTTTTGGCCAAAATTGGATGAACTAGACATCAGTGATATGTGGTTCCAACAAGAAGCTGCCATATGCCACATAGCTGGTCAAACAATTGATCTAGTGAAGGGGAAGTTCGGTAACCGTGTAATTTCGAGAAATGGTCCGGTCGAGTGGCCATCTTATGTTAAGTCTTTGGTTTATGCCAACAAGCCAACAACGTTGGAGAAGGTCAGCGACAGCATCGAACTCGAAATTGCTGACATTCCGCCCGATATGTGTGAAAGACTAATGGAAAATTGGCTCCAAAGAATCGATCGCTGCAAACGTGCTCGCGCTGGTCATATGAGTGAGATCGAATTCCATAGTTAAATGTAACACGTGTACTGCACACACCCGGAGTAAATATCATCCCATTACCTCAATTATTCTGTTTTACTTAAATACAAAATTATTATGTCATTATTGAAAAACCCAATATTTGGAACCTCAACAAGTACCGCAAAGCAAATACAGATAAATTAATAATCTTAAAAAATAAAATAAAGGATATACATTAATGTAATACGCAAGAAATCTTAAGCAATCTTAGACTTACTTTAAATATAAGGAGCCTGTTCTAGAAGATATTGTATAAGTGATTATATTGGGTCTGGGAAAAAGTTCGTGGCGTTTTTTCAGTAAAATTCAACTGGTCCCCGCATGGCGCGTGGACGAATTCATTTAAACCGAATATGCTCCATTATTATCGACAATGTTTCGCCATTTTTTTGGTAGATCCATGATCCCATCGGTGAAAAACTTCTGTGGTTTCTGGTCGAAAAACTGAATCAAGTAGTTTTCACAGGCTTCTTTTGAAACCAACTTAATTCCATTGAGAGAGTTCTGCAGAGATCGAAACAGATGATAGTCAGAGGGTGCTATATCCGGACTGTAAGGTGGGTGCATCAAAACTTCCCAACCAAACTCTCTCAATTTTTGACGGGTCATCAAAGAAGTGTGTGGTCGGGCGTTGTCATGATGGAAGACAACACCTTTCCTATTAATCAATTCTTTCAATCGCCTGGAGTAATCTCTCTAGTTGTGCACAGTAGAGTTGAGAATCAATCGTCTGACCAGTTGGAAGTAGCTCGTAGTGGACGATTCCCCTCCAGTCCCACCATACACACAGCATCACTTTTTTTGGCGTCAATGTTGGCTTAGCGAACGCTTGTGACGGCTCACCATCCTTTATACACGATCTTTTACGCTTCCGATTATCGTACGTAATCCATTTTTCATCTCCGGTTATTAAACGTTTCAGAAACGGCTCGATTTCATTCCGTTTCAGCAGCGCATCGCAGATGTTAATTCGGTCAATCATGTTTTTCACGCTCAACTCATGAGGAACCCATACGTCAAGCTTTTTTTTGTAACCAGCTTTGTGTAAATGATTCAAAACAGTTTTGTGGTCAATGCCTAGCTCCATGCCAATATCGACACTGCTGATATGCTTATCTTGTTGGACTTTTTCAAGAATTTCATCAGATTTTTCAGTGATTGGACGACCGCAGCGTGATTCATCTTTCACATTGAAATTTCCAGAACGAAAGCGAGCGAACCATTTCCGCGCAACAGATTTCGATAAAGTACCTTCACCGTACACAGCACAAATTTTATCACAAGCCTGCGCAGCGTTCTTCCCCTTATCATAATAATATTGCAGAATATAGCGAAATTTCTCATTATTCTTCTCCATTTTCAAGTGCGAATAACTTTCCAACCACTGCACCGATTACAATGTTTCTACGCTCAAACTAACGTTCGGAAGGTCATCTAAAAAACGAGCCCTCGGCGGTGTCGCTGTGACTTGTTGTTCTTTAGTTATCGGCAACCAATGCCATCTATCGGGAAAAACGCCACGAACTTTTTCCCAGACCCAATATTTCATTTTAACTACCGTCATTGCAAAAATGTGTAATGAACGTGGGCAGAATTCTACGTATAACAGTTCAGAAATTAACATGAAAATATCGCTGACTTGAATACAACTGATTTAAATATATCTGTGATGCCATTGTATGTTTTACATTTTTACATATATTTATCAAACCGCACTGGAATATATCGTGGGTTTAAAACGTAGCCCAACAACATGTTTAAGCGATATTCAATTACTTCTTACCAAAGAAAAATAGCATTTACAATTCAGAAATTAAAACGCCTACATATTGGTCTACATCCCAATTGGGATTGTTCTTTCAAAATAAATTTGATTGTCTGAAGCAACTGGATGATTTCCGCCTCATTTAACACTATTTAATCATCTATGTTAGTAATATGTAGGCCTTGTAATTTAATGCATTTGATTAACTAATGATTTGATCAGTTATTTTTCATTATTTTTGCTCTATACATAAAACATATATCACTTGACTAACCCAATCATATAATCGCTTAAGTGTAACCAATTACACAAATATTTTACTTATTTCAATGTATGGCACTCAGCCTATCCAATAATGAATGAAGGTCATACTAAGGTCATGTTTATTTTCTGTATAAACGGTGCAAAATCCCACGCCCAAGTCCATACATATGTACATATACGCAAAACATAAATCTTGAATTTAGAATGCTAAAAGAAATACGTTTGAGTAATTTTGACACCTTGAAATTATTGTGTTTATAGTTTTTAGTAATTGTTTGCGGTTGTTGATAAGTTGTTATTGCAAATTCTAGTTACCAAAACGAGTAACATAAGGCAATGCGTAGTATAATATTACGATATTCTATATTTACAATTGTTATTTTATTATTCATTTAAAATAATATTAATCATTTTTTTATATCGGTAAAGACTTTTTCGTATATATAACGTAGAGAAAAAGGTATATTAACTGCGGAGGGTAAGATCAATAAAATATTCAATGGTATAAAGGGCTGAGAGACACTTTTGCCTAATATGATGTACAGTTTTCAGAACAGTTCTGTTAAGTAAGCGAGTGAAGGTACATTAATGCAGTTATGAGTGTTAAGATTGTTACGGTTTAATTTACATCTTCTAATATTGCCTATAGTAAAACACTGTTTATTCCATAGTCTATGATGTACGCCACATAAGCGAACGCTATTATATATAGACCAAAACATGATGTCATCCTTTATGTCTAACTCACTCTCGCCGCATGAATTGCTGGTGCGCATAATACTCTATGTGACTACGTGTCGATTAGGCGTTATTCCCGAATCTTCGAGAACGTTTATTTCCGTACCCCTTCGTCCATTGGATTGACCGTGTTAGGCAGGATAGAATCAGACGTTGAAAAGGACGGTCGCTTATTATCCAAGTCGGGGCTCCTCATTAGAGAGATATTAGGAGATATTTAGAATTAACCAAGTAATACCTGGTATTAAGTAATATCAACGATATTGGATGTAGGAAAAACATACTATTTAGTAAAAGAAAAGCGCCAAGTTTCGAACGTGATTCACGTAGAAAGCCCTGATTAACAACTGCAGGTATGTCTTTGATTTCATTGAAGTGCTTGTGCTTATGGAATTGTGCTCTTTTAGGGTTTTTTTTACTTCTTTATCAACCAATCTAGAACCCACAGTGCCGAAGCACTATAACAAGATATGAAGCGGTTTTTCTTTGTGTTCATCCCAAAAGACCAAAAATGTCTGTATCTGCCACAGCGAGGTATCTGCATAAGTAGGTAGTAGAGTAATTCATGCGATCGTGAATAAACCGCTTTTAGGAAAAGTAGAGAATCACTTGGAAAGAACCCACGACCTAGACGACCCAGCGAAGAGACTACACTACATCTTATCGAAAGCTGAATATTCGGTACTGAAAGATGGGCGTTTAAAGAAGAAATAACTTGCAGAAATTGTTGCAGCATTCAATAGACCATTTTCAGAATTCTGTAAGGCTACCGCGACATGAAAAAAACTAACGCGGGATGGTTTTCGAGAGCGCTAACGCCAATGTTAAAACCAGAACAAGTGGCATGCTCATGTGCACCTTGGAATACTGGATAGAACGTGGATTCATTATTATAAACTTGAGTCCAAGCTCTCTATGCAGTGGTATAAAAAAGATTAACCGTCACCAAAATAGTCACCAATTCAGGGTTATCTGGGAAGATCATGGCGGCCGTTTTTTGGGATGTAGGGAATCCTAATCATCGATTACAAAGGAAAGGGCGTCTCCGTAACAAGAAAATACTATGCTACACTTCTAGAGCATTTGAGCGACTGCATCAAAGAAAAGAGAAGAAAACTTGCCAAAGATGTGCTATTATTGTACGACAACGCACCTGTGCACCGAAATTAAGTAGCAAGAGTTACACAAGCCCACCCTACAGTCCGGCGATTATTGCCTGTTCCCTGAAACAAAAAAGAACTCTGGAAAAAAGTTTTCCAGCGATGGAGCAAAGTCTGTGGTTTTTACGTATTTTGAAAATAAGGATAAATTATTCTGAAAAGTGTATTAGAGTTAAGGTTGAACATGTTGAAAAAGAAAAATACTTCTATATTTATGTTTATTTTTCTTACCTCCTGCACCCTATTATCTCAAAGTGAAATGGATAATATAAAGTGATATAATAATTCATTTGACATTACAGATGGTTGCGAGTCCTCAAGTACAAACAGTAAAGACGAGATGATAATAATAATCCATGCCTTCACATCCATGCACAGCTTAATGCCAATTACAGGCGGCTTTGGCAGACTATGAGTTATTATTGCGCCCACGTACATGGTGTAACTTTAGATCTTTAATTGTTAGCATTCGCTTAAACGGAAAAGGGAAACCACGAAAAAGCTTCCCGTGCAAGAGGCTATCGGATTCAAACTGGAGACACCCGGCGTGATAAGCCAGCGACTTACCATTGAACTATCTAGTCGGTTATATGCTTAATAGAGGACAGATGAGAACGAGATTAAGTTCAGAAAATAAAAATGATATTGAAGACTAATTTATCGAAATTGCGGCTGATTAAACAATTTGGCAAGAAAAGGAAGAAAGTGCAGAACCCAATAACTTGCAAAATATGCGTTGAACATAAATTTAAGTTGAAAAATATTTAATTTTTTCTTCTTATTTAATAAATAAACAAAATGGAATCTTTATTTGAAAAGAAATTTTCTTTATCCAATTTGTATTAAATTAATTATAATATTAAATATTTTTTGCTATACATCGTAAAATATATAACTTTTTAAAAAGCTTGACTTGCTATGATGAAAACAAGTACGAGGATAGTTTGGCAAGTAGTGAGAATGACACATAGGTGGCGCTCTAATTGGTAAAACAAATGCACTGTAATTTAGGTTGCCTATTTATATGTTTACATTCCGATATTTAGATAACATAACATTAGGTGAATCTGCTCCATCATCCGCCACAATAAGTAGATGGGTAAATGAATTTAAACGTGGTAGAACAAGCTGCGTTGATGAAGCGCGCTCTGGAGCACCCAAAGTCGTGACTTTTAAGGAAATGATTATAAAAATCCATAATATTATTACGCAAGATCGACGTCTCAAAGTGAGAGAGATAGCAGACATGGTAAACATTTCAACAGAACGCTTACACCACATTTTAACGAAAGAATTGGGCCTTTCCAAGCTTTCGACAAGATGGGTGCCGCAATTGCTTACGACTGATCAAAAGTTCACTTGTTTGCGCATTTCCAATGAGTATTTGGACCTTTATAAGCGGAATCCGATTGATTTTTGTAGGCGATTTGTTACTTGCGATGAAACTCGGATACACTACAGTACACCTGAAACTAAACAACTGTCGAAACAATGGTTAGAACGTGGTTCTACACCTCCAAAGAAAGCGAAAACCACTTTATCGACAAACAAGGTGATGGCTCCCTCGCATACCAGCACAATTGCGATGTCCAAAATCCACGAGTTGCATTTCCAATTAGTACCGCATGCGCTTTATTCGCCGGATCTAGCCCCTTCCGACTTCCACCTTTTTCCAAAATTGAAAACGGCACTAGGTGGACAGAAATTTTCCTCTAACGACGAGCTTATCATCTTCGTAAATGAGTATTTTGCAAGCCTTCCGGAATCGCATTTTAGAGATGGCATAAGGGCATCGGAGTACCGTTAGAATAAATGCATTGCTCTTTTAGGAGAATATATTGAAAAATAAAAATTATTTTGTATTTAAAAAATTTGTTTTTCTTTTCCATTTTCACTACTTGTCAAACTACCCTCGTATACATGAAGTATCGGTAGGTTTATGTTCAGATGAAGCCCGCCATTCCGATTATTTTCTGTACAACATTACAAAACTAAACCTAAAAGAAATAATCTAAACATAATAAAGTTCGTTCGAATTACTCAAATATTCACCTCTTGAAAACAATGAAATATGTTGAAGAGTTTGTTTAAATAGTTGGAGCAGTTCGATATAACAATGCTATAACAAAACGCAATTTAATAAGATCACTGAAATTATTCCACAAAAAAGATTATCGCTGCCATTAAAACTTAAAGGTATGACCCCGTCAAATGTTGATCAAATATTCGTGTTTACGCTTTTATTATAATTGGAATCTTGATGACTAACGAAAGTATAATTAAAGATCTAGTTCAAAACCAATCATATTATACGTTATTCTTAACATATGTATAGATCATAGATCTTTTTAATTAAACGGAAAAAACTTTTCCAAATCGTATTCGTTGTCTATCGAATCATTCTAATTCTAACGGCATAAACGCACCAACCAGAATAATTATTTCTTCACTCGATTTTACTTTTTTTCGAAACACCATTTACTTTTTGCTGCTGTGATTATGCAAATTACTTGATAAAATATTCTTTGTCTATCGTAGTAAAAAAAATATACACAATCCAGCGTAAAAAATCGTTTGAATACTCCATAATACGTAAAACGTTCATACATATGTACATACATACATATATGATTTACATATTCGATCCATATAAAACTTTCCCCATTATGTTTAGTGAACATTAACAACGATAAATATGATCTATCTAGTTCATTCTTTCCACATTTTAAAAAAAGAAACAATTATGGTATTCATTATTTTCTATTATAGCGTGACTATGTAATTATATTTGTACGTATTACTAATTAACTGCTATTTTGATTATATTTTTTCAAATAAAAATTCATTTTCACATTTTATTCTAATAATTAATAATTCAAATTATCATGAACTATGATTAGTTAACTTTATTGAAAATATTAATTTTAGAAGTATTACTTTATTTATACAGCGAAACAAAAATTAAAGAAGCGCAAGGCCTCAATAATGTTGTATGTAATTATGATACGTTTATAGTTAACTAGCTGTACCCTGCGCGCGTTGCTACGCCACCAACTAAAATAAATTTGAAGGAAAGACATTACACAAATATTCAATTCATTTTGAGTCATTTTATTGATTTTGTTCATTTTGGAAAAATTGTGACATTGCAGCGTTTCGTTTCAATTCGATATTTATTGAAGTGCTGTAGGATACACAATATTTCTTGTTTTTCCATCTGGTGCATAAACGAACAAATCAGAAGATTTCCCGACGCTTGAGCAGGCCACATAAAGCTGTCCGTATGAGAAGCATGGATTCTCCAAATTTAATCCACATACTTGCAACGATTGTCCTTGTGCTTTGTTGATAGTCATTGCGAAAGCGAGTCGTACCGGAAACTGCAAACGTTTGAATTCGAATGACATATCTGTTAGGATCATTGGGATACATGGCAACAGTACGTCTTCACCTTTGAACTTTCCAGTCAAAATTGTTGCTTCGATAACATTGTTCATCATTTTCTTGACCGAGAGTCGCTAATATAGCACGCATACTGAGCCACTGATGATTTTTATAGTTCTGTGCAATGTTTGGGAAAACTTTTTGCACCAATTCGTCTATCCTTTCTGTGATCTTACAGAAGTTTGCTGGCAAGGTTATACATTGCGTAGATTCATCAATTTGCATTCGCCCATTTCCAATATCCATTAATTGTTTTGCAAATTTTCCAATTGGAATGACAGTGGCGCCATCTGTCGAAAATTGGTCGTACCAACTTAGAAACCTTCGTGGGCTCATGCACAACAACTTTGCTAAAGATCATCACGTCATCAAATGCATAGTTTACGATTCTATAAAGGACATACAGACAAACATTCATTTATATATATATATATATAGATAAGAAATTACCATTTTCAATTTCACTAAATTATTGGATTCGATAATGACAACAATAGAAAATATCGCATACTTTAATAACGCTCTGTACCTACTAAATTATATGTTATACCTACAATTATAACCACTGAATATAACAAGCATGTTGTCGAAGTACGCATATAATTTTATTTGCGCCATGCTCATTCACCAGTAATTATAATAATCTTTATTATCCAATAGAAACCCACTTACAGGATAACAATTATTTTCAATCTTATGCGTTGTTTTGATTTAATATTAAACAAAATGAACGTCGTAAATAACACAAAATGAATATAAATTTCGATGAAATTTATACAAAAAAAAATTATATTAAAAACAGCACGATATAAAGGACAACCAGTGCAAATGTCAGACGGGTCGTCCCTAGATCTAAGTTACCACAATTCCGTATTATATAGTCACGAAAGTTTTTGCACACTCCTTATACACCACCTTTTGTTCAACCCGTAACAATCTAACATTAGCAATTTTCATATAAAAGTCTTCAACATAAACTAGTCCAATGAAGGCGTTAAGGAAAATATAAAAAAAAGTAAAAGCCTAAATTGAAGGCTTGGAGTACATATAGGAATATTGAGAATGAAATCGATTAAAGCAAATATAATATGAGCGAGAACTGAAACATAAAGAAATTAAATTCAACAGGAAAAGAGACAAAAAAAAGCTTTTTTTTAATTTTTCAATGTATTCTCTTTGTAACCGATTACATTTAGTCCACAAATATTCAAACTTTTAATTAATTCAGAGAAGTCGGCTGATAGTTCAGTGATAAGTTACTGACCTATGACGTCGAAGGTCTCGTTAGCGAATCCGATGACCTGCTGTCCGGAAAGGGTTTCCGTGGTTTCCTTTCTCATGTAAGTGAATACTGACAGTCAAATATCTTAATGCGTACCACGAGTACTAGTATAATAATAATTCGTGGCCTACGAATATTACATATGTATATTAACCATAATCTCCAACAGACTAATTAACTGAAGGAATAGGTTTTAAAATATTTCGGAGTTCAATATATTGTACATAATAAATTGAAGGCCATTATTTAAAAGTAGTATATAATTTTAGGTAAAAAATAGCGAGTCGATTTTCTTTCTGACAACTTTTTATATTCTGCAATATCAATATAAATAATAAGACGATATTTCTTTCTTATAAATGTTAATCTAATCAATAGATAACAAGCAGACAAGAAACACTTTCCGCGACAACAAGAAAGTCGTATATAATATAAGTATATGTATAAATTAATTAATATTAGCTGATATTGTATACTGTACATTATTAATAGAAATACATGAAATTTCAACACTGATCTCTCATCTTTTTATGTAATTATATTCGAATTAACATTTGACATTTTTTCATGTTGATTCAATTAGTAGCGTATTTTATGGCTAATAAAAAATGATAATGCCATGAACTATTCTTTAAAAAAGTATGTACAAAGAATATCTTTAAAACAATTAATTTTAATTATGAGAAAATTCAGTAACGCGCACACAATCCCGCCTTGTGTATGAGAAAGATTAATTTGAATATGAGAATGACACATATTACTGAAACAAGACATAAATAATGTTTCTGCACAAATAGAATATAAAACAGATGATATCAAATATGTAAATATTTGAATCTGTTTTTGTTTATGTCTTCTGCGTCGTGTGAAGAATAACTACAGAAAGCAAAGAAATTAACCGAGAAGAGTGTATATAATACATATATAAGTGTATATATATATATATATATATATATATATATATATATATGAATGCGTCGTTCCAGCATCCTCTAAAGGACTCACGTCTACACAATCTTTCGAGAAGCTTGTACTATCATCTTCAAATGGTACTTTGCTATTTTCTATTGTAGAACGATTATTCATTCTGAATATGACAGCAGCGAGACTCTTAAAAGCTTATATAAGCTACAGTTCTTCAGAGGATGTTGGAACAACGCGAGCAATATCCATATTCATTAGGTTCACCCCCATGAAGGTGTATTTTCTCGAATTCCAAGCCGCGTGTGAGTTGTGTCCTATGAAGGACATGTAGAGCTGGTCTGTTGCCTACAGACGCTTAAGATCGTTTGTCGTTTGTCTAGTGGTGCGTCTACTTACTTATACGTAGCTACCTTGGTGACAGATGTCGCGTGCACTCAACTGCGTGTAGTTGGTTGACTGCCTGCCGCAGCCGCTACGTCATTTCAAGGTCAACGCTCCGCAGCGCTGCCAACTGTTGAGAGAAACATTCCCAATTGGTATGAGTAAAACTCTTTGAGCTGCTTGTTTCAAAGGAATTGATCAAATTTTGCTATCTTTTATAGTTTAAAAAATATTAATTTTTTAAACCCCGGAGTTCTTTTATAGACACCCTGTATATACGTATATATACATATATACATATATACATATATACATATAATTTCTTCGTTGACATTTTGATGAAATCCCATAAGATATCTATTTGCATCATTGTTCAAGCGTAAAAGTGAGTGCCAATTAGAGACCGTAGACAAATGGATCAAAAATTATTAATTACTGACACGTAACTGCACTTTAAATCATTTAACCGTTCTTGTAATGCTAAAGTGAGTTTTCAAAACCAAAAGCCTAAGATGACGGACGATCTTGACACTTACAATCCTTTAACGCTATTTTACTCTTTCAACTTTTTATGTCTGATCTTCAAGTCATGTTCAGTAATAACTTAAGACTATACTTATACTATAATGTAGTTGAGTACTTGTTTTATTTCACTAAACTATATTTTTGAAAATATTTCTATTCTTAACAATTTATTAATCCTCATTCAGCCAACTTTGTAATCTAGAAGCGATGTCGCATACGTAAGAATTTATTTAAAATAATTTTATTCTTCGTGACTTAACCTGTACTTAATTATTATACTACATACATACGTTAGCATACCAATAGAGTTTTGAAATATCATTTAAATAGCTTTCTTATAATACACACATACATATATAATAGCATGAGTTTTAAAAAACGTTTCTCATTGTTTTTAGCGGATACAGACCATCATTACGAAAGTGTTCCGGAAGGATTTTTGGAAAACCACTATGTTGCCGAATCTTTCGATAGCGACTATGATGTGTCGGACAATCGAGTTAATATGGTATGTATCGCATATGTAAATATATTACCATCTGATCCTAGAGGCCTCTAGAACAGGGTTACAACTTTTTTAATAAAATAACAATTATACACCAGAACGGCAGAATAAAATACAAGTAACAAATCAAAAAAAAAATAATTGCTCTTATTACACATACAAGAAGTTTATAAATATATATATATTTTTAATACTTGCTTGTACTACTCGTTTCCACTCGTCGAGGCATAGTATCAATTAAGTCGTTAATTACCTCTTCCGGCACGTTATTCCATTCTTTTATAAGGGTCGCCATATATTCATTTTTGTTACTAGTCTTTCGTGGTCTTTTAGTCATCTTTTCTTGGATTATATGTCATATATTTTCAATAGGATTCATGTCAAGTGTCCTGGACATGGTAAAATCCTAATCCCCGCTGTTCCTCTTTCCGTGCGGTTGTCGTCCGTGCTTTGTGACAAGGCCCACCATCTTCCATGAAAATAACATTTGTTTTGCGTGTCAAAATTTACATGTATTCATCTGTATTGAAGCTGTGATTTTCCGACGTAACATATTGCACCCCATATAATGCTAATGTCGCAATATTTCACTGTTTGCTGCAAAAATTTGTCGTACAATTGTTGATATGGACGTTTTCCGACCCAAGTACAACCACTATTACGAAACTGGCAATATCGACTTGGTCCGAAAAAATAACAGACCGCCAAAAAGTTATCCAGTTATGCTCGCATCTTTGTAAGAGTGTTTTTTTCAACACTCGCTTGCACATCTATACTGTGTAAGTATCGCTGTATGGTGCGTTTTCTTTTCCGCAAAATTCCTGCCGTCACTTGCAGTTTTTCACAAATCTTTGGTCACTTCGCGCATAAGAGCCCTTTTAGCCCTTTCAAACGGACCTGGAAGACTTGACATCAGGTTTGCTGTCTTTTTATCACTACTTTCAAGTTATGCTATGAGACTGTGAACAGTTGAACTAAATTCACTCCACCTTGTAATCGTAATAACACTAAAATTAGGCTAAACCCTTTTAATATGTTTACCCTATTTATACACAAGCAGGTAATTGTCCCTCTTTCTCGAAGTTTGAGTAATTAAAAATGTCTCTGATTTTATATGTCTATTTTAGTATTTTACCCTATCTTCATCTATGATATCGTCGCTTTTGTATACAATTATTTGTTGTCATTTATCAGGTAGCTCGTTGGTGCCATAACAATGTTGCCATTAGAGAACTTTTTCTTCACCAAACTTGCAACGATAGAAAATGAATTTATTATATAAATCTGATGTACTACTAGTGTAATAAATAGAGTTGGCACTATGAGTCGCGTTTCAAAAAATGATTGTTAATAAAACTATGAACTGCGTATTACTACTATTGTGAATTGACTACGGATAATATAAAAAAACGAATCTATAACAAAATATTTTCGAAATTTTATAATCGTTTTAACTAAAGAGCTACTTCAAAAAACGTTTAAGATGTGCATGGGAAACACATAATAAATTTAGTAATAACTTCCCATTTGCTTTCTTCATATATAATCGATATTAATCTATGACTTACACAATACACTCTTCTGGATTTCTTAAAACGTAAACCGGATACTAATCCAACACTAATAATAATATGATACTACAAATATTTAACCGATCTTATCCACTTATGTGCATCTGTAGACTAAAAACGCTTTTTAAAAGTGTAATTGTTTATTTACATAAGTTATGTGGTAAACGCCTTACACTTCTCCGAATCGTGCTCTGCTGACCGAATACTCGCAATACCAACTATAGTAATAAAACTTTAGTATTTATCGTTAACGGATTCATACTTGTCGATTATAACGAGTCAGTAAAGATGACAAAACCCTTTCTTATAACTTTTCAAAAAAAAAGAAAACAAAATTATTTGTGATACAACCGAATGTTTTTAAAATAAACTTCTTTTTCTCGTTTCAGCCTTATAATAATGTCGATATTACCAACACACAACTGCCTGACACGCCCAACAACCAAACTAATGTTTTGGACAGATTATCGACGGCGGGCAAAAGTCTTAAACGTCTCTTCTCCAAAAACGACATTACAAAATCCCTAGGCCGCATAACCAAAAAGAAATCTCGCACCGACTTAGATAACATAAATAATTCACTGGACAGAAGTAAGGCTCGCAGCTCATCGAAATTGGACCAGAGGGCCGGCGTTAACTGCGCCACACCACGGAACAGTTTGACCAGTCAAGATTCGAATTCGGAACAAAGTTCCGTCGATACGATCTACGAGAAGCAGAAGTTCAAAAGCAAAGCAAAAAGTACCTTTTATTTGACTGATACAATAGATATAGGTAGTAGTAGTAGTGATAAGGTTAATAGCGAAAAAAGAAAGAACAGCTTGTCACCAATTAATCAGAACTCCAAAAATGGTAAATCTAGTCCTGTTAGACCGTCCGTGCCTCCACCACCTTTACCAAAACAAGTTAGTCAAAATGGTAAGGAAATTCTTCCAACTGAACAAGAAAATGTGTATTAGCTATATTCGTTTCTTTCACAGATTCGTCCAATACTAATAAGAACGACCACAAACGTTCTACCTCGTGGTATGTTGAAAGTAGCCCTCTCAAATATGTCGAAAGTACACCGAGCATTGGCAAGAGAAGCACCGCTTCTTGGTATGCTGAAGTGGGACTCTATCGAGATGGTCCCAGGAGCACGCCCAGTACGAGTTCGGCAGAAAATAGCGGTAGCGGAATTAGTAATAGAAATGAATTTGATGAAATAAATTACGAAAACACAGAAGAGTACCATAATTTAAGGAACGAAACTGAATACAATAATAGCATTGACAGTTTCGGAAGTAACGAAACAAAAATGGATAAATCTTGTACGATTCTCTCGGAAGATATGCAACATATACTGCAAGAAGAGCCGCTCTATCAATTTTATAACGCCGCTATAGTTGATGTGAGTTATCTTTAATTGTTTCTTTTACTTAATGTTTGTTTGTTTTGATAATTCGCTAATTTAAATGTTAAACAATGTCAACGCTTCGTGATATTCTTAATCAAAATATTGATCGGGATATTTTTCAAGCAGGCGTCACGTTTTTAATAGATTTTTGAAGAAAAGAGAAAGCTACACGATGAGAACTATTATAAATCGAACATACAAAAGTTAAACGAAAAAAAATTACCTGCTTGATATGGTTGCTATCTCAAAGTCGAAGTGTTTTCTTTCTCTTTTGTTGTCCTAATAAATTGACAGATATAAATTATTCATTAATGTTTGATACTGATATGTATGCAATCAAATATGCAGGGTATCCTCCCATACTAGTTTTTAATTATTGAAAATCACCAAATTAATAAAAGCGCTTATCAGTGACGTAATAATTATAGGCAGCATATTTACTACAAGAAAAAGAAAATTTTACAGTTCAACATACTTAATCACAAATCAACATCAAAATTCTTGTGAAATTAGGCGAAAAACTGATCTAAATTTTACATGCCATCATGTAGTACTCTGACACCAAAAGACAGAATAATTGGCGAGTAAATGAGGAAGAACTACAACGGTTGAAGTCAGATGCTCGCTGCTTTCATATTGTAATTTGTACCGGTTGGTCAAACAGTCATTTTTGTGAGAGTTAGTTGAGAACGGATGGTGCTACATCACAACGGCACGTTATCGCATTCAGCATTGATTTGCATGAATTTTTGTTTACAATAGACATTCCTATGCTCCCATTCCTTGTACAACCCTAATATCACCCCTTGCACCTTCTTCTCCAAGATAAAAAATCCGATCAAGGGAAACTATTTAGAAAACATCAGAATCTCCAAATGATCGCGTTCAGTGTTCTTAAGTAGATAATTTTGGAACAATTTCAAGACTCCTTTCATGTTGCGAAAGTCATTGGAAGCGCTGTGTGGAGTTAAAGAGAACTTAGTATGAAGGTACGTGATCCAAATTTAATTATACTGTTTAACGCCAATGTAGCATAATGGTAAGCACTTGACTTCAAGCAAGATATCTAAAGAAGTTGATGATTTGAACCATATTTGATATGGTACAACTTTTAAATCGTTTCTCGTCTCAGGAGTGGTCAGTATCTCTCTCGGCCCTTCAATGTTGAGGAGAAATAATCAATACTTTTTCCCTTCTTACATCTAGAAGTCATCGAACATTTTACACACACCAAATACATATCCTCATTCCCTTGGCACACAAAAAAACTTATGACCCAGTTGAGCATTCAACACGACAAAAACTAGTCTCGTTATTTAATTACTGCACCTCGTATAGTTAATACAAATTTGGGGGGAAAAATAGCTTCATCCAATAATACTATAATGAAAATTCTGATCTTTCATTATTCATTATAGTCACTGTGTCATGAGGGCACCGATTGGGACTCAGATGGGTACGAAGAAATATCTAAGAACGAAGGCAGTGAAACAAGACTGAGGCCGAGCGCGATGGATCTGATAACTACCAATGGCAGCAATGTATCCGTTTCAAGGACGTTATGGTGTGAAATTCCTGAAGTCAAGCAATCAGATATTTTCAGTGAGTATTATTTCGTTTCACAAATTGTGTCAATTAGCAATTACATTAGGACGATGTCTAAGGTGCTTATATTTTGTAAAAATACGTACATTTTTCAAATTATGTTTGATTATTGTAAATTATACGAAATATTTCACAGAGATTAACACAAACGACAGATACAAATATTTGAATAAGTAAAAAATAAATAAAAAAATATTTTTCAACACACAGATACCTTAACATTAGACCAAAAGAAGCTACAAGAGGCCAAATTTGAAATGATGACTTCGGAAGCGTCTTATTTAAATTCACTCAATGTTCTGACGAAGCATTTCATCCAGCATCTTTACAAGTGTAAAACTGCTTCCAAAGAAAATATGGATACTTTATTTGGAAAGATACCTGCAGGTATGAGTACTAAACTAAAATAATAATTACTAATTATGCGAATGACTATCATCATTTTCAGTCAAGAATTGTTCAGAAAAACTGCTTCAGGACTTGGAGAAATGTTGGCAGGACAATATTTTATTACAAGACATATGTAATATCATCTACAAACATGCCGAAGAAAATTTCTCAGTTTACGTGTCTTACGTTGAAAATCAAGTTTTATTAGAGAGTACTTTGAAGAAATTAAGGTAGTAGACTCTGAATTAATAGTTGGTAGTCTTTCTCCAATAATTCTATTTGTAATTTTAGAGACGGAACTGAATTTAAAGACACCTTGCAAAGACTAGAAACTAGCATGGACTGTCAAGCCTTGACGTTGTATTCTTTCCTCATGTTACCAATGCAGAGGGTCACGAGATGGCCTTTACTCCTAGATGCAGTTTTGAAACGCTTATCTCCTGGTGATGCTGAATATTTAGCTTGCCAGTGTGCGCTAACTACAATTAATAAGGTAAATTAATGACTTGGAAATTTCTTTTAAGCTAAATTTAGAAACTTATCCAAATTTGTTCAGCTATAATAATTGAAGTTACAAAAGATGATGTGAAAATGTTTAGCAAAAGGTTATGCACCCAGGCAAAGCCAAAGATGTTTGCGTCAATTGGTAGTTTACTCTTTTGACAATTTCCAATTTTTTTGATTAACAGAATTGGCACTACAAGTGTTTAGCCAGTAGCACGTTGTTCAAAGAAGTGCAAAGGGTTTAGCAAGCAATAAATGTAAATAAACACATACTTTTTTAATCACTGTTTTCAATATACAGAACACACTTGATGCTGCAAATATTTAACCGATCTTATTCACCTTGTACACCTGCATACTGAAAACGCTGCTTAAAAGTAAGTATTTATTTGCATTTATCTGATTAAGCCCTTGCATTTACACGAAGTACGCGCTACTGACGTATATTTTCAATAATTAATATGTAAATTTCACAGAATGCTTATTGAACTACGATTTTTTTAAGATTTTAAACAGGATCTACAACCAAATTTATCCAAAACTTATAAATAGTTTTTGGTGGCAATAGTCCATTATTACTCTAAGACTGCACATCTCTTAGTTTTTGGTGGCAATAGTCCATTATTACTCTAAGACTGCACATCTCTTTTGAAATTGAAGCTACCCAATAAACTTTACAGATTATAATTCAGTGAAATGATACGTCACTTCATTTCATAAATATTTTTTTTTCCAATTTGTTATGTCAATGTTTTATTAATTATTCTTCTCCACTATATTCTTACTTTTATCTTCTTTCTCTACCCTATAACTCCACTGCCTTACCAACAGTTAATTACTGGTTTTATATATTTATATATGGAAGATGTGCATTAGAAGATTAACCAAGGCGAGGGCGACATGGAACATCTCATGGAATATAACCTATAGAGAGATTCAAGAATTACATTTTGAATTAGATCATCTGCAGTAGATATTTCACACAAATATTTGTATGTAAGGAAACTGGCAGATCGATACTTCCACATTTATTAACCGAAAAACAAAGTCTGGGTCCCACTGGATATATATTGATGACTTTCCAAAAGAATCTATTTAGAGAAGTGATCCCAAGGAATAAACAATGTATTTTAGCAAAAATTTATAATTTTTTATTCCAATTTTTAACTGTGGCATAGTTATAATGCTTGTTCTAACACATGGATCAATAACTCCCGAGACTAACAATGAAAACAACATTTTTTTTGCAAAATTTTTTTTTATTCATCAACATAATCACCTTTTAGGGTGATACAATGGTTCCAACGCTTTTCCAATTTTTCAATACCATGTTTATAAAAAAATTTATCTTTCGCTTCAAAATAAGCTTCAGTTTCAGCGATGACCTCCTCATTTGAGCCAAATCTTTTTCCCTGGAGCATTTTTTTAAGATCAACAAAGAGCCAGTAGTCACTGGGGGCTAAATCTGGCGAATATGGGGGGTGGGGAAGCAGATCAAAACCCAATTCGTTCAATTTTGCCATTGTTTTCATCGACTTGTGGCAGGGTGCATTGTCTTGGTGAAAAAGGATTTTTTTTCTCTGCATGTGCGGTCGTTTTTTTGCGATTTCCTCCTTCAAAAGCACCAGTAAGTCAATATAATAATCACTGTTGATCGATTTACCTTTTTCGAGGTAGTCAATGAAAATCACGCCATGTGTATCCCAAAAAACTGACGCCAGGACTTTGCCAGCTGACTGCTGCGTTTTCGGACGTTTCAGACGGCTTTCGCCAGCTGTGCGCCACTCAGATGACTGCCGCTTCGACTCTGGAGTGTAGTGATGTATCCATGTTTCGTCCATGGTCACGTAACGACGCAAGAAATCTTTTTTGTTGCGAGTAAATAGCGATAAACAGCTTTCTGAATCATCGACTCGTTGCTGTTTTTGTTCCATCGAGAGCAATCGCGGCACCCACTTGGAAAAAACCTTTTTCATGCTCAATTTTTCATGAAGGATAGTAAATACACTTCCATATGATATCTGTGTCATCTCAGCAATCTCACGGAGCTTCACTTTACGATCTCTCATTATAATTTTTGTCACTTCACTCACATTTTCCGGTGTAACGGCTTCCACAGGTCTACCCGAGCGTTCCGCGTCATTTGTGTCGGTACGACCACGTTTAAACTCGGCAAACCACCGACAAATTGTTGCTTTTGATGGACAAGAGCCCGGGTAACATTTTTCAATCCATTGTTTTGCTTGCGTAGTGTTTTTACCCATTAAAAAACAATGTTTTATCAGAACACGAAACTCGGTTTTTTCCATTGTTTAAACAAACTACAAAACGACTTTACTCCAACCTCGATAACTCAGCTGTTTCTGGTCCGATCGACTTAAAACTTTGACACGTTTCAAGCAAAGGTTAGTACTCTAGAAAGACGTGGTTACTGGTTTACTACGAGCGCCATCTATGGGTTAGTCTCGGGACTTATTGATCCATGTGTTATGTAGATTACACAATGCTGATGAAGTTATAATATGCGATTACTATCAAATGTATCAATTTACTCTCAAATTATTTGAAAATTACAAAAAATTATTTCTTCGACAACTTCATATCTTTTTGCTTTGTACTTTTTATAAAATATGGTCCAGATTTTGCTTTCTACTTTCAAAACTATTTCTAATAACGTTGCCAATAATTCACTAGCATGTATTAACAGTGTTCTACAATCACATGATATAAAACTATTTAAATATTTATTTGCTATTTTTTGACATCCTTCCTACGAATATCTAGCTCCTTCGATATTTTTATTATATAAAAAAGAAAACAAACATCTTTTTAAATTCTGGTTTAATTTTTATTGTGTTTCAATCTGTAATATATATTTTTTATCGTTTGTCTGAAAAAAATCTTAAAAGACAAACAGAACAACAAAATGATAAGAAACGAAATAGGAAAACAAATTTCAATAGAATCAAATAAACGAGAAAATATGAGAAAATTGGTCAACACTTGATTTGTATTATATTAACTTTACTAATCTTCTTTTTCATCTTTTTAGATAGCAAATCAATGCAATGAAGCCGCCAGGCGAAAAGAACGCGAAGCCGAGATGAAGACGATAGTTGACCGAATAGATTTCGGTCAACACAAGTCCGTTTTCAATTTGCTGTCTGAAGGCAGGTGGTTGATCAAGTCGGGAGCCATAACTCAGATGCTGGCAAGAAGTGATGACGGCAAGCTCACGTTCGGAAAGAAACTCATAAAGAAACCGCTATTCCTTTTCTTATTCAACGACCTCTTCATCGTTACCAAATATCAAGCTTCCGAAGATAATTACAGTGTCCTACATTATTGTCCGAGAAACATGATCGAAATCAACGTCGATATGGCACCCAATTTACCCGTGAAGGATTCGGCGAGTAGACATCTAGTCTTCCTCACAATTCTGGAAAACCAACACGAGAAATTGGTGGAAATTTTGTTCACTTGTAATACGACGACGGACAAAGAACGGTGGTTGAACGCACTGGCGCCTACGAAATCAGAGGATCCCGATGAAACATTGTACGAGCGATGGGACTGTCCTCAAGTCACGGCCGTGTACGATTATAATGTTGACCAGCCTGACGAACTGAATATTACCAAAGGAGATATTATATATGTTATCAGGAAGATGTCGGATGGTAAGAATTCATTTTAAATTTAAAAAATATATATTTGAGGCAGTCGTCCAAAACATTTCTTAACGTTACATTTTTAATTCTGCTTATGACATATCTTTCTGGCTAATTAGTTGACGTTCAAAATGTATTTACTATTTTGTTCAATCAATATAATCGCATTTTCAATTTTAAATTTGAATATTGATCAGGATTTAGAGAAAACGACTCCTCTATTAGAAGATGATTGTCCACATCGTATCATATTCAAGTGGTATACCTCGTTACCGAGGCTATCCTGTCAAAAAAAATGCTCGAAGCCGATAGTCATATAAACTATCGCGAAATACAAAAATATATGGATATTCATGCATCAACAATTCATAATATTCTACACGAACATCTTCGAATGAGGACCGAGTAAATGGCACCACATTTCATAGTGTTGCAAAATTTTCGATAAATTTAAAAATCATCTCGTTACGTTTGAAATTTGACTTTTTACTACTATGACTTGGCCACTAAGTCACAGGAGCTCTGGCTCTTTGAAGATGAAAACACGCCTGTTAAGAAGAAAATGATAATTGTCTTCTTTACCATGAGAAGAGTTTTGAATGCGTGATGCTGGAAGTACAAAAGACAGTAATTGAAAAGTGGTATACTGAGGAAGAGAACGTTCTGCCGCATTGCTCCATGCGATCGTGCACTTTGCACCTATGAAAAGAAAAGACCAAAAGATAAGAATCTCTTGGAGAAGAGTGGAAGAATTGGTTTGATGACTGGTTACAAAGAATGGACAAGTGCATAGACTGTGGTGCAAATTATTTTGGATGATTTTTAAAGCTCTATGTACTCTGTAGTTTCCTTTGTATATGTTATTAGCTTACCAACTATTGAGCAAGAAAAACTAACAAAAATTAATAACCTAAAGAATTTATAGTAATATTTAAAGGCTAATAAATATAAGGGAGTTATTTTTTAAATAAGGCCCGTTTATGAATGAAGAATGAATGTGTGTGCAAGCTCCCGGCATCCCTTGTCCAGAATTCGAAGGTATTTGCATCTATTGCGCCTGGCTGTATACTTCGTAGTGTAACGTTAAAATGTTTAAGAAAATTGAGCAATCCACCAACTATGAAATACGGTCAGGTTCTTAATAGAAAGAAACATGAAAGCTACGTATATTCATCGCTAAGTATGTAAAGTACACGTTGGAAATGTAATGACTGACCATAAAGTGCGAAAATGAGAGATTATTCAGCGAACATCAAGACAATATGCGCGATGAATCGCGTTCTGGACGATCATCTGTAATCAACGAAGATGGTATAGGCAATTGACATCAAAATTCGACTACCACCAGTTGTTTACAACTTTCATCATCACAGGGGACAGATTTCCGTGAGGAAGAGTAACACAAAAATCTTTGTTCGTTACGATAAATATTTAAATTAGCAAGGAACTTGTGTAGAAAAATAGATAATTGAAAATAAATGTGTTTTTTTGGGAAAATTTGTACTTCTTTTATTTTTATTGCAGAACAGACCTTATTTAAAAAATAACCCTCATAAGTTACTATGAATAATAATTGGAGGGGCTTAGAAATATGAAAAACGGTAACACTAACATCATTTAATTAAGATATTAGTAGAACAGAAAATAAAGTACTAATTAAAGCAGCCATTTTTTGTCTCATTAATATATTTAAATTCAGTTTCGACGCTCTGTTTTTCAAACACCATATTTTTTAATAAAAAAAATTATATTAGATAATAAGCAGTGAATGCATCAGTCTTGTTTATAAACTTTCGTAGTCGTTGTTTCTAGTATTATCTTAGTTTTCGGAAGTGCGTCATCTCACTGCTTATGAAATAACAGTAAATTTAAAAACTACAACGAAATGTCCAACACACCATTCTACAATGAAATCAAAAATGTATTTTTAGTCATTTAATTCTAAAAATTTTATACAAAAATTCAGTTTTTCTAAAAAAAAAAAAAACTCGAAAGAACTAGGAAATATTTTTAAAACGCCAGGCTTAAATTGCTTATTTGTAAATATTAAATGCTGCAAAATACTTTTTTTTTGTTTTAGGTTGGTATTACGGCGAGAGATTAAGAGACGGCCAATGCGGATGGTTCCCCGCGAACTACGTAGCAGAAATTGTTAATCCACACGTCAGGGCCAGAAACTTAAGGCAACGATACCGCTTACTAGCGTTCACTCAAACCTATTTTAACAACTCGAAACAATAATAGTAATAAACGTATTTGTATGTATATTATTCTACACTGTGTACCAGCACATTCCATGAAATATTGTTATGTATTTGATTTGTATATTTCCGCAATAAGACAGAATATTAAAAAAAAATATTATTGTTTAAACATTTTTGTACGTAACGTGAATATTGAAAACTTATTTAAATTGGTTTGTCTTTATATGTTTTTGCGCATTATGTATATCTCTATAAAGTATATATATATATATATATATTTTGTTTGTAATATTACATTATTTATGAACAGACAGTGAAGGTAGTGAACGAAATGTTGTAAATTCAATGAATATATATTTTATAAAATGTATTTTATTAAGACAAAAAATATAGGATATAAAACTTTTCGATGGCGTTTCATATGAAACATGTGACACTTTTGATTTGATGATATTATGGACAAGAGAACAACAATAACACGTAGCAATTGCAGCGTAGCAAAATATTGTCTGACAATGAAGTATATATTCATTTCATGGAGTTCATAATGTAATGGTAAAATGAGTGAGAAGAATTATTTGCAGCCTTATAACAGGTTTCTTCCAACCGCCACTCGCGCCTTACAATATTCAACTCTAAATAAATTTCATAGGATTCTATTGTGTACTTCGCAGGTAAGCGAATGACTTTACGGCATAAATTATTAAAAACTTTTCAGCAAAAATTAGCAGATAAATTTTGCGATTTATTCATAGAATATTAGTAAATTCAAATGAAAAAAAAAGCAAAACTTGCCTGTTAGTGAATTTTGCTAGAATTAACGTATGTGGCCAATTACAGTCCCTGGCCAAATTATTAGACGCACTGCAAGATTTCATGTAAAATATGAATTACCGAGTGATATTGTACCGTTTTATTATTTTATATTGATTTGCTTTTTAGTTTTATATTACTCAATCAATTACCTGTTTATTTGACATAAATAAAACAGCATTAATTTAGAAAAGCATAACTTTATTAGGTTTTAAAGAAAACTAAAATTAATGTTAGTAAAATTCAATATTTAGTTGAACCACCTTTAGCCGCTATCAAAGCTTTAATTCTACGCGGCATGCTATCAATGCAAGACTGTACTGTCTCCTGCAATTGAGGATGATGATTCCATATGTAAATAATCTTTTCTAGGAGCTGCGTTTTGTTAGTTATCACAGTCACTTCTCTCTTCATCAGCTCCCACACATATTCAATCGGGTTCATGTCCGGGCTATTACCCGGCCAATCCAATAGGGGGATATTTTTTCCGCCAAGAAAGCTTTAACAGACCGAGCAGTGTGACAGGGAGCTCCATCTTGCATGAAAGTGAATGGTTCCCCATTTGGAAACCATTCTCTGAGCTGCGGAAGCAACCGATTTTGTAAGACTTCTTTGTACTGGTCTTGCCTCATTATTCCTTTGACGACGTACAGCCGTCCAGTGCCCTTGCCGCTGATGACTGACCAAATCATGACTTTGGTGGGATGTTTAACCGTCGGGATGACACAATCAGGATGATACTTTTCTCCATGACGACGACGCACATACTGAGCTTTGTTCTGCAAAATTTCGAATGTGCTTTCGTCACTGAAGCAGACCTGTAAAAAATAGGAAAAATATATAAACTTCCATATTTATTTGCTTTATATAACTCAAAATGATAATAATGCATCAATCTTTGATTAAATTGCTGTATCTTACCGTTCTCCAGAAGTCCACATCTTTGTCTTGCCATTGCTTGACCCACTGCAGGCGCTTTGCTCTCATTGCAGCTGTTAACTTGGGCTTCCTGGCGGGGCGACAGGCCTTGAAGTCTAATTCTTTCAATTTTCTTCGAACAGTGCGTTCAGAAACATAAACGCTAGCACCCTCGAGTTGTGATTTTATGGCCTTTGTGGTAGCAAATCTGTTTTCTAGACAAATTTTCTGCAAGCATCTCTCTGACCTTGCAGTGAAAATTGGTTTCCTACCGCATCTTTGCTTTCTTTTCGGGCTTAATTCCTCCCCTGACTCAATTTTCGTTTTTATGCGTCGTACACTAGCTTCAGAAACGTCCAATCTTCGCGATATTTCTCTGTTTGTAAATGTTTTCGCAATTACAAGGGCCTTTACTTCAGCTCTTTTACCTGGTGAAAGATCGCCTTTTCGACCCATAATTAAAATTGTCAAATTAATTTTTTAAAGCACTGAATACAAAATAAACCAATTACCGAGTAGTATAAAACTGCTAAACAAACAACCACAGTTCACACAGCCACAAAAACACGTCCGTACCTGACTCGATTCCTTTCGCGACTAATACAGATTTGTACTTGTTTACGGTCAGGTACCACTTTGTCAGCACAGTGTTGCCATATGTTAAAAATAAATACAAATATGTAGTCCACACCAATTCTCGTAAATAAAAATCAATGATATTGTAGTTGAAATATACCATTGTTGCATAAAAACACCCCATAAACATAAAATTATTAAAAAAATACAGTGCGTCTAATAATTTGGCCAGGGACTCTATGTCTAATATTCAATACTTCCCTTCATTTCTATTTTTTCAACAATAGAACACTGCTGCATTTACTCCAAAACTAATAAATACTAGCGCTCGATCTTAATTGAAAAATCGAGATTTAAAACTTAACTAATTACTCATTAAAAAACGCTGCGTAAAAAAGAAACTAAATATATCCACAGACCTTGTAATAAATAAAGAAGGTTAATGAATGAAATTAATATGTTGGTTTTGATTTGAATATGTCTTGCAATTGAATATAACACAATGCTTACATTATATACAACACATTGAATATAACTTCCCAGTATACTGTAAAATAGGAATTTTTGTATAAATTTATTAGCGAACAAAAACATATTTTTATTATCGCAAATAGTTTTCTCCTTGAAAACCAATGTACCTTTGCATCCGTTTAAACCAATCCGAAAAGCATTGCTGCCACTGTAAAGGCGGTATCTCCAAAATATGAGTTTTGAATGCCTCAACTGCCTCTTCCGGCGTAGAAAACCGTTGACCATGAAGTTTATTCTTCACGTGTGGGAACAAAAAGAAGTCACAGGGTGCTAGATCAGGGCTGTATGGCGGATGACTCATCAATTCAATGCTTTGCCTGGTCAAATATTCAATTGTTTGAACCGACCTGTGAGAGGTTGCATTGTCATGGTGGAGAACGATCTGTCGTTTTCGGTTTGTTTTTCCTATTTCTTCAAAAACTTTTGATAAACAAATAGTTGTGAACCATTCGGAATTGACCGTTCTAAAGGCACGATTGTAACGTGACCAGTTTTTCCGAAGAAACAGGCGACCATTGTTTTGATGTGCTTCGAACGCGATCAACTTTTATTGGTTGTGGCTCATCTTAGAATATCCACACAATCGACTGCTGTTTACTATCGGCCTCATAAGTATAGATCCAAGACTCATCACCTGTGACGACTTTATAAATGTTCTTTGAAGCACCACCATTATATTTTTTGTGTATTTCTTTTTTGAGCGGTTGTCAAATTATATGGTACCCATGTAGCTTCTTAACGGCTAAATGTTCATGCGGAATCTTATGTACGCTGGTGTTACTAATACCTAGAGATGCTCGATCTCACGGTATGTCACATGACGGTCTTGCATTATCAATTCAGACGCTGCATTAACACAACATTTGTGGGACGACATTCACGAAATTCATCGTCCAAAGAACGCTGTCCAAGTTTGAATTCACTATATCAACGATATACTGTAATTTCCGATGGTGTTCATCACCATGTAAAAAATTCAGCTCGTCGATGGATTCTTGTTGAGATAATCCACGCCGAAAGTTATGAAAAATAATTGCAAAAATACGTTCACGAGTTAATTCCATTTTTTCGTTGACATAAAATTTTCAAGTTACGGTCAACAATAGAAATAGCGACGGGGTAATAAAACTGTCAAGGTAAATATATTGTTAAAAATGACAACCTTCACGATGCAATCATCAAATCGGGGGCAACACTAACAGTGTTGCCAGTTCCCGAAATATAAACGGCTACCCCCGTATATTATGGACCATTGAAAGTGGTGACAGCAAATTGTTGCCAAAATAAATAAAACTAAAAGTCGCGCATCTTCCACTTCATAGAACATAACTTGTTTTTCTCTTTTTCTTAATGGGATGCCTTTTTAATAACAAATAAAATTAATAACCTTTAAATAAATAAGAAATAGTTATCAAGGGAAGTTTGTATACCATATATGTAAACACAATATAATTATATCGAAGAGCCTAAAAATGAAGATCTCCTTAAAGAGCTAATTTGTTACCAAATTCAAATACACCCATATGTTTGTATGAATTATGTATAAAAATATAGGTTTACTTATTAAAGATTTTTTTAATTATAATTAAAAAAAGCGCTGATGTACATAAAATATTTAATTTTTTCATATTACCAAGTGAGAGATTAAACAAATTTGTTACAAATGTTTAATTCATTAATACATTACTTCAGAAATCGTTTACATAAAACTTGATTACATAAAACTTTCTTTTACTAAATGTTTAAAAAATTTCATTTTTAATGTATCGATGGTATTATGGGGCATCAAACTAGAATCCATAGTATTGATATTTTTATAAATCGTAAATGTTTTAATGTTAATTAATCATATACCCTTATTTATATTAATATAATTAATTCAGTTTATGAAGTCTTTACTAAATACTACATTGCTAATTATTATGCAGATAATTTGCTTTTCGCACATGTAATAGTAATAATTCTGCTTTATGAGAGAAAGAACAAATTTTCAAATCTTTCATTTGATAAATATCATTGTGCACCAAATAAAATTGTAGATCTATCTAACTTCATTTTGAGTAGATAGCTTGTAGTGAGGTTTTATTTTTACAACGGGGGTTTCCTATCTTACTTCAGTTGTATTAGGTGATTTAGGTATGTTTCAGTGGTTTCATTTGCCTGAAAAAATTATAGGCAACCCTACATAAACACAATAAGAGCATTGTACAAATGCAAACGTGGCGAGATAATGATATATCAAGACAATTGATACCAGCCTGGGTGTTGAGCCCTTTGTTCTTCTACCTAGTGTTACAAGAAGCACTGCAAGAAGTAAGACGGAGTAAAATAGGAAACCAAATAATAAATCAGCAGAATGTTGGATGATATGGTGAGAAGGAATTAAAAGATATTACAGAAAAACTTAGATATAATTAACAGTATTTAAGGAAATAAATATGCATATAAAACATAAACAATAATAGTCACAAAAAGGAAAACAAAATAAAATAAATTGAAAGGTCTTTGCAACAAGTAAAGTAATAAAAAAGAATGAAAAACAAAACAAAGAAAAAATTTTAGTGATCAAAAAAGTGAAACACCAACATTTAATAAATACATTCCTCTAAAACATGAATTACTACAGAAAAATATAGAAGCAGATTGAACACGATGGGGATGAGATTAAGAAAGATACAGGGAAAAAATAGAACGTTTAGAAATGAGACAAATAAGAGGCAGTTAGGAATAGAGGCCCTAGATGTAGAGGTAAAACAATTCGAATATCTAACGCATATATACAGAATGACAATTCGGATTTCTAACGCATATATACAGAATTTCAGAGAAATTTATTTGAAAGATGCTTAAAGGCAGCCAGGTCGGCTGAAAAGTCCCCGGTCTACCATAGTAAAACACAGTTTTTTGGCAAAATTCGATTTTATTATTCAACATAGTTGCCTTCGAGGGCGATACACCGATTATAGCGTTCTTCCAACTTTTCGATACCATTTTTGTAGTATGAATTGTCTTTAGCCTCGAAATAGGCATCAGTTTCGGCGATCACCTCCTCATCCCTGCTAAATTTCTTCCCGACGAGCATTCTCTTGAGGTCTGCAAACAGGAAATGGTCGCTGGGGGCCACATCTGGAGAGTACGGTGGATGGGGAAGTAATTCGAAACCCAATTCACTTAATTTGGCCATTGTTTTCTTTGATTTGTGACACGGTGCATTGTCTTGGTGAAACAGCACTTTCTTCTTCTTCATATGGGGCCGTTTTTTTGCGATTTCGTTCCTCAAACGGTCCAATAACGCTGTATAATAGTCGCTGTTGATGGACTGGCCCTTTTTAAGATAATCTATGAAAATTATTCCATGCGCATCCCAAAAAACTGACGCCATAACTTTTCCAGCTGACTGTTGCGTCTTTCCACGCTTTGGAGCCGGTTCATCGCGTGCAGTCCACTCGGCTGACTGTCGATTGGACTCTGGACTGTAGTGATGAATCCATGTTTCATCCATTGTCACATATCGACGCAAAAACTCGGTTTTATTACGATTTAACAGCTTCAAACACAGCTCAGAATCATCAACTCGTTGTTATTTTTGATCGAATGTGAGCTCGTGCGGCACCCATTTTGCACAGAGCTTCCGCATGCCCAAATATTCATGCACGATGTGTCCAACACGTTCCTTTGATATCTTTAGGACGTCAGCTATCTCGATCAACTTTACTTTACGGTCATTTAAAATGATTTTGCGAACTTTTTTGATGTTGTCGTCGGTGACAGCCTTTTTTGGTCGTCCACTGCGTTCGCCGTCTTCGGTACTCATTTCACCACGTTTAAACTTAGCATACCAATCAATTATGGTTGATTTTCCTGGCGCAGAGACCGGAAACTCCTCATCAAGCCATGCTTTTGCTTCAACGGTATTTTTTCCCTTCAAAAAGCAGTACTTTTTCAGCACACGAAATTCTTTTTTTTCAATTTTTTTAAATAACAAAAGTAGCTTCACTCTTAACGCAATATCTCAGTAACTAATGGTCGGATTGCTGTCAAATTTTGACACGTTTCGTTTGAAGGTTAATACTATCTAAAAAACATATGGATTTAATAACAGTAACGCCATCTATGTGTCAGACCGGGGACTTTTCAGCCGACCTGGGCAGCATAGAAAGATAAAAGAGATATAGTAGAGGTAAATAACAGAGCTGGTACAAGACAGGAAGATCTGGAAGGGAAGGCGCTCAACTCTACCAACAGTCAGGCACCTGATGCAGAAGGACTCAAGAATAAGTGAGTAACTAAGCATATAGAATTAATGAATTATTTAAGAAAACTGAAAATTGCATACAAGATTCAATAACAAAAACAAGTTCTATTTTCAACCCCTGTTTGGTGAAAACACTATAGAAATTTTTTAGTTTTTCTGTATTCCTTATTTTAGTAATCACACGCACACGTTTATATTTAGTGGCAATATTTATATTTAGTAACAATAATAATGTAAATAGAAGCCTTTCTTTTATTTTTGACATTTATTAAATACAAATGTATGTGCTTATGTTTACTCTAATAGCAAATACAGTTCTACTATTACCTCCTCCTTTTTAATTAAAAGATGAAAAATTGAGAATGTAAAAAGAAATGAATGAATATATGAAATATATAAATATATAAGGTTAATTCAATGTTAATGTAAGGAGTTAATAATTAATAGTTGTGTACAATGAGCACCAAAAGTCCCGGACGCGTGCCAAGCTGAAAGAAAGATTATTAGTGGAATAAAACGACAGAAATGCCTTTAAATTTTATTCACAAGTTAAATGAATTCTTAAAGCTTGAATGTGTTAAATAGAAATAGTTAACAAGAACTAGAGCAACAAATAAAATATGATGAACGTAATAGCAAAGCTGCAATAAAAAGTAAGTCTGGATGTACGAAGGCTGCTAATAAAGTATAAAATAAAAGGTTAAATTAAAATGTGCACCGGGCGGTGCATATATGTACTTGCGTATTTGTGTATGTGTATATATCCTGGATCAGGAAACTGTATTTATATTCCGCGTTCGCGGAATTAAACACGAGGTCACAAGAAGCGCGAATAAAGGTTCGCGGCACAAACACGTGAAAGACGCGTGTAGTCTCAATGAAAACAGAAAAGCGAAGAGCGTGGTTCTTTTACGGCTATGGCTTTATAAGGAACCGACCCCACTTTTTAACTGAGGGGGTATTGGTCATTTTTGAATTAACCAATAGCAAACAAGGAAAAATTAGCTTATATTAAAATTGTGATCTTAATTTCAATATAAGCATTAACAAGAAGTAAAACAAATTATCTACACAGAATAGTAGACGTGTATTCTGTGCAAAAGAAATACCAAATTGGGATTGGTATTATATAATCATATATATATATATATATATATATATATATATATATATATAACATATAAGTTGATATCGAATTCAGTGAAAAGTTGGTAACTTCAAGTACAGTCTTTGGTACCTGATTTCGGTATTTATTGCAGCCTTGACCATTCGTACGTGACTAACACAAAAGAACTCTGCATCTGAATATATATACGAGGACCGGACAAATAATGACAGTATAATAATTTAGGAATTCAAGATCGAATTGTATTTTAAATTAAATAAATTAATCTTAAAAACGATATAAGAAATTATTATATATAGAGAGTGTAACACTACAAAATAAAATTGAATACCAAAGTAGTAAAATACCAGTATTTTAGTAATTACGAGCGCAAATTTGTATTGGTCCATATTGAGATATTTCAAAACTATCTTCAGCTCATAAGCTCTCCTTCATAATTTGTTCATAAAGGTTTTAACATTATTGGTACAAGTTGAAAATTATATTAGTTTTTTGTTGTTTCCATAGTAAAGTTTTCAAACAAGTAGTATGTACTTTTGTTTTAAAAATGTTACAAACTCTGTGACTTGCAATTTTGGAGGTAAATGGAGAAAGGGCGAATAAACAATGTTCCAATCTTGATAGAAAAATCAAGATTGTTTTTCCTCTAGATTTTATATACGAATATTTATGACGTGAATTAATATATTTCCTTATATAGTCTTAAATGTATTTGTTTATACAATTACTTCACAATTATTATAACACTATACCAAGATTCGTCTAATTTATATCTACTCAAAAAACAAAGTGTAGAAAGTTAATCCTTAGAATTTGTAAAATTTTATGACTTTTAGTTAGTGACATTATAAAATTTAAGGACTTCATTGAATATAGTAATGTTTTTTCTAATTTTAGATTCGTGAAGATATAATACAATGAGTTTTGGAAGTGAAAGAAAAATTTATCGAAGAAGCAATAAAAGTCGTTCATTTAAAGATATTCTTTGAACGTCTAGAAATTAGTATTACATATTCTTATGTTAATAAATGTATAAAATATTTTTTAATAAAATAATATAACGCGTTTTTCTGTATGCCTTTTACGAAATCTTAATTCAATAAAAACGTGAATGACAGTAACCGTATAGGCAACTTAATTTACACTAGTGGTGTGTATTTACTCACATAATTTTAAATATTTGCTTTTTAATACTCTCTCGAATATATTATATGTTAACACGAGAAAAAATTGTTAAGAAGAATATTTATAAAGCATAAAGATATCGCATAGGCGTCTTAATTTACGTCGGTCGTGTTCGTTTAGTTGCCTAACCTTAAATAACTTTTGCTGGCAATACTTCTTAAATTTCTGTTATCCTAATGCAAAACTTTTGGTAATTTTGTATCAGAATAACAGAAATACAAGGAGGTATACGGAGTAAGGGATATTCAAAGTTATTTTTTACTTTTATTGATATTTTTAAAATTTTATTTGGTGAACATTTCATCTACCTGATACATTTCTTTTTTAACTGAAATGTGTAATATAGGGTTGTTGGTTTCTTTTTAAATTACATGTTATTTTAACACTGACAGCTATTTTGCGCTCAAAAATGTGACAGAAACTCAGTATCATATCTCCGCGGTTCGAAATAAATCGCTTTATGCTTGAACAACGTTTCAAAATATTGAAAACTTACTTCCAAACTTTGATACTGTGTCGCCGAAACAGTGCGAAATAATGCACCAATCGCACCTTGTATACGTAAATTTGTGAAAAAAAGTTCGAGAAATTGGCATGTTAATTGACAGCACAAGCTATCACGTTAACGTCAAAGTTAAAATCTTAGTAAGTCAACGTTAGCCCCACTAGCCTGAGGTCAATTCTGCATAAAGACCTCGGCTTATGCACTTATAAGGTTCAATTAACTCAGAAATTGAAGGCCAATGATCATCCCTAGCAGAATTGGATTTGGGCAAGTTTTGGTTTCAGCAAGATGGAGCTACGTTGGACTTCACGGAGCTGCGATTTGACACCGTTAGGCTTTTTTGTGGGGTGCCGTTCAAAATCGATGTTATGCCGACAATTCAGAATCGATTCAGGCACTTGAACACAATATTGTTCGCGCTATGGCTGAAATAGGGACTAAAATTGACTTGACAGATTGGACTGCTGCAGGGCCACCCGAGGCAGCCATTTGAATGAAGTTATATTCCACGAAATCGGAAGGATTATTTTTTCTAAAGAAGCAAAAATCATTGAAAAATATGAACGGTGTTTTTCTTATAGCATTTGGGAAAAGAAACCAACAAATGGCCCACCCCTTGTAATAGCAAATAAGGATGTTCATTACGCGCATATATATATATATATATATATATATATATATATATATATATAATAATTAGTCCATTGTTCTCATAAAATTTGATTTCATGTTCTATCTATTAAAGTCAGTACATCAGACGCTTTGAAAATTGTATTGTTTATTCTAACAATATTCTATTCGAATGCATTTCTGTAGCACTGATCGTAAGATTGTGTGATCAAAGACCGTTACGATATCTTTTTTTATTAAAAATAAACACACATATAATTTATATTATGGCAAAAAGGAGCAAGATAATGAATGATATAACTAATTTAACTTGATTTAAATTCTCTCACAAAATCCGGTTTTGCACGCTTATGTTACATCACCTGTAATCAATTGATTCTTACACAATATTCAAAAAACATACATACGAGGCGTGTTTTTTTAAAGTAAGGGCCGTTTGAAAATAAAAACCAAACAAAAAAAATTTTCAAAAACCAAATTTATTTTCAGATTCTACATACATTTCTCTATTTTTCAACATAGTTGTCAAGTTAAACTTCACAGCTAGATTTTAAATACCCTCTTCATAGAAACTTGCCACCTGCCCCGATAACCAAGAAACAATCTTGTACAGCACTGACCTCCTCACTTCAGGAAAGTTGTTTAAAAAGGTGCTTATGGTGAAACGTCTGTTCAGAGGCCTTTTTGCTTCAACTGAAGCCACCATATCGTCTGTGATGACAGATGGACGACCGGATCGGGATTCATCATGAACATTGTCGCAGCCAGCTTCGAAGTCTCTGATCCACTTACGCACTTTGCCTTCACACACGGCAGTAGCTACGTAAACTTCACAAATCTGCCGGTGAATGTCTGCAGCAGACATATTTTTTGGCTACAAAAAACGTATGACCGACCGTATCTCGCACGGGGCGAGCGATTCGATAATCTTGAACATTTTAAAGACACAGAACAGATCGTACAGATTACTTACACAGCTGTCAGTGAACAGAGTTATTCCCAAGGAATGCCGGGACACGACGCAAGCATTCGTTGCGGCGCGCGCACCACCTATTAGTGTATACAGCAAAACTACCTTACTTAAAAAACACGCCTCGTAGTATGTATATACATGTAACACAATTCTAATTAAATTTTTTATGTCTATCTCGTTAATACCACTTGAAACACGTCTAATTTAATAATTAAATACTCGTCTATTCATGAACAACAAACATTCTTCATCTATTTGCTTGAAAGAATGTTTCAGTGCGACAAATTATCCAGTGTTTATAATCGTAAATAATGAATAGTAACGTGACAATCAATATATAAGTAACACATAAATTGTGTAAAAATACTTCTTATTTAGAGAAAAACTTTGTATTTTTTATTTTAAAATAAAATAATGTATCCAGACACAGTCAATGCACGATGAATAACTTGCAGTGATACAATCGTGGCCATATGTATTAGACACTCTTGGCAAAACCAGATGTTATTGTAACCGACGTATTTTTGAGAAATGGGGCAGGTAGTAAATCTAGATAAGATCAGAATAACAATATTTTTATGATTCAATATTAGTTATTGTTAGGGGATAGTGGTGTAATTATAAGAATGACCTGCTTTTATATTTATTTTTTGCACAAGTGGTGGCAGTAGGGTGCGGTTGTAGTGTAAAAGAAAGAGATATTTTTGGTGTGAATTTTTTCCATTATTCTGATACCATAAAATATCAAATAATGCTTAAGACGCGCGAATTAACGGAAGCGAAATCAACTGAAACAGTAGAGTAACTTTGGCGTTTTTAAACACAGGTTTTCGGCCAATCTGTTGCAAAGTACATACGACGCAAGAAAACGGAAGCCTATCATCCTGATTGCCTTGTACCAACGACGAAATTTGGTGAAGGCAGTGTGATGATATGGGGATCCATGTTCGCCTCAGGCTTTGGAAAGGTGTTTGTGTGCCACGGCATCATGAATAGTGGGCGACACCTCAGCATGTTTAAGGAAGTTCTAGAACCGTCTGCATTAAAATTATTTGATGGTGACGATCCAGACTACTACTTCCAAAATGATAACGCACCCTGATACGAATCACGCGAAGTGATGCGTTGGTTCGCTGAAAATAACGTACCCGTATTAGACTTGCCCGGCGCAAGCTCGAGAACTCTCACCCATTGAACATTTATAGAAATTATTGAAGGAAAGGGCGTCCATGTACAAATGTTGATCCAAAATAAAATTAAAAGGTAAAATTTTGGAAGAGAGAAAATTCCAGCATAACTATGCTACAATCTTGTATCCAGCATGCTACGCAGGACCCGTACTGTAATACAGGCACGTGGTGGATCCACAAAATATTGAAAGTATTAATAACTTATCGTTAAAGCTCTTTTACATATGTAGTATTTATTTATTTGCAATACTTTCCAAAAAAACCCCTAAAACGTCGAGTGTCTAATACGTATGGCCACGATAGTATTTATTTCAAAAACTGTTGGCAAAATTCAATTATACTAACGTATTTTGAATGAAATATTAAATAAAAATGTAGTATATTAGAAACTGCATTATCTTTCAATACGTCTGTAAAAACAATACACCTTTCACTTGAAGAAATGTGTATCAATTTCGGTGTGATGTCAGGGCAAACATAAAATTCAAATTAGTACTAAAATATTCCCACATTGAACCGTTCAATTTATTTTCGCCGCAATATCAGACCGTCACTTCAAGCGGTATACGACCTCAGCTAATGTTTGTAAACGAACTGTTTTTCATGTGGGTCGCGCGCCCAAACAGTCGCTACTCTGCTCTCGTGTGACGTTCAAGCTTCCCCTAAACAATCACCAATTTTAGTAATAAAACCTTTTGGATATTAAAAATTGTAATAAATAAACAGAAATTGTATACATTAAATATAAAATTTTGAAAACTGTACAAGCACGCCACCACATTTAAAAACGCTTTTAAATATAATTAAAAACACAAAATCACACGCTGACACCACCGTGTTAACTAAATATATTTTCAGTTGAATAAAAACTAGCGAAAGTAGAATGTTTAACCCAAACGGAATTCTCCAACATTCTGTATAAAGAGAGCGCGAACGCGGGAAAAGCCGTCAAAATGAAATTAGATAAATTGAGATCTTTACTGCTGCACGAGCTATCTTTGTTGTCCATGTAGGTTTTGATAAATCTCAAGAGTCCTGTCGGGGTATCATCGTTAGTAACAAAACTCATTTTAGGGAACTGTTTCTTGAGCACCTGTACCCATTTCCCCTTTATGTTATCTTTGGACGCCACCTTGTCGAGACAGACGTGTAAATCGTCTAATTTAAAAATGGGAGCGCCACTGCGGTTGCCCAAACCAGCACATGCAAGTATGAATTTCCATTTCCTCTCAGAAGACCAAAAGTATACATGCCTTAAACAATATTTTATATATGAGAGATTATGGGCTTCAGCTAATATGAGGGTGATCCCGTAAGTACCCAGCCTGACCTAGAGATGGCGGTAGTTGTTTGAAAAATATTACTGTATTAAAAAGTGCACAATTTATAAACCATATGTTTCATGTTGTTTAGTATTTATTTAGCAGCTATCAATAGTGAACGTTTTCAGTAAATTTGAAAAAATGGAGAAAATTGGTCATCGTTACGTGATACAATACTTTTATTTGAAAGGCCTCAGCCCAACCGATATAAAAGCTGAACTAGATTCTACTCCGGGTGAATCTGCTCCTTTGTTTACAACAGTGAAATATTGGGTACCAGAGTTTAAACGAGGCCGTACGAGCTGCCAAGACGAGCATCGCAGTGGTCGACCAAATGAGGTGACGACTCCAGAAATGGTGAAGAAAATCCATAAAGCGGTACTGGATGATCGTCGACTGAAAGTGCGCGAGCTAGCAGACATAGTAGGCATTTCAAAAAGTGAGGCACGTCGCGTATTATTTGAAAATTTCGACAGTTTCACAGCAATGAAGCAGAATTTTTGGGCCGTTTCATAACCATGGATGAAACATGGGTCCATCACTTCACATCCGAGACAAAAGAACAATCAAAGCAATGGACTCAAAAGAGAGAACCGGCTCCAAAGAAGGCGAAAACCGTTTCATCTGCAGGCAAGGTCATGGCATCAGTTTTTTGGGATGCGCGTGTAATAATATTCATTGACTATTTTGAAAAAGGAAAAATTATCAATTTTATATTATGCGAACTTATTGCAACGTTTGAGCGAAGAAATCAAGCAAAAACGGCCGCATTTGGCTAAGAAGAAAGTGTTGTTTCATCAAGACAATGCAACAACTCACAAATCCGTTATTGCAATGACCAAAATTAATGAATTAGAGTTTGAATTGTTACTTCATGTACCCTATTCGCCAAATTTAGCCCCCTCGGATTATTTTCTTTTCCCAAACTTAAAAAACTGGCTCAGTGGTCAAAGACGATGAAGAAGTGATGTTGGCAGTTAATGGATATTTCGAGGAGCAAGACAGTTCTCATTATAAGAAGGGTGTCGAACTTATTGAACATCGCTGGGAAAAGTATATAGAGCTGAAAGGAGATTATGTTGAAAAGTAAATATATTTCTTTCCAAAATTTTTGTGTTTTCTTTGTTGGGTCGAGTAGTTCTGGAACCACCCTCGTACGTACGTACATGTGTCTAAATACCAATGATAACAATGTAAATTCATAATAATTGTTTTAACTCTATAATGATTATTTTTAGTCCATACAAATAACATACTCACGTCAACACCTGCTGAATCGTTGGTCTTTCGGTTGGATCATATAACAGCATCCATGTGATTAAATCCTGCAATTCCAGATCATTAGCAGACAATTGAGGCATAGCTTTGTCCAAGTTTTTCAAGATGATTCTCATATCTTCACCATAGGGATGTTTGCCGGCTGTCATTAGGAAATGAACTAGCATACCTTGCGCAGGAAACATGAGTTATTAACAAATAAAAATACTTTGGCCCGGCAATACCTGCTACTTGTATATCAGAAGCACACGTACATTTCATCAAAGATAACTGCTTGAAAGTTTGATAGGTTTCGGTAGCAAACCAGATTATAGAAGAATTCGGAGCCTCTTTGAATTTGAACAGGGCCTAAAGGGTCAGAGTGATTAAGTACCAACCAATGCAAGAAAGAAAAACTATAGATTCTGTTGCGTAGTAACTTAATTCTAGAAAATATTTTTAAGTTCTAAAAATTGATTAAAAAGTTTTTTTTTGCCAATGTTGCGGAGACTTGAGAATTCAAATTCTAGTATTTGATGCTTATCAGATTCCACATTAAAATGATCTATAAAATTACAGTAACATGACGTATGAGACAGAAATAAAGATAGACATTACCAAAACTGCCGTATTGATGAGAATAATAAAAAAAAATGAGAAACCTAAGGCATAAACATAGCATGCTAAAACTGAATACACTCCAAGATATATATTGAAAAGTGAAGTGATGAAGAGATAATAAAACCAGCACTGAGAATAAGTTCAAGAAAAGAACGCCTAAACAATGGAAAGAATATTTAATATCCATGTCAGAAGAGAAATTTAATCACTAAAGGTTGATATATAACCCCATTCCACATCAATTTTCGTATTCTGTATACGTATTTCGACAACTAAGTTGTCATAATCAGCGGATTATTAAACAGTGTCGCACCTGGAAAAACTATGGCAAAAACCCGCACGAAACAAATTCCGCGCCAAAACGCACACTCACCTCACCAGTGTACGTTTTGGTTTTCGACGGTACAGGTCGTGTACATTTGCACAATCACATAGCCTAATGACTTTTGAGGCTAAATTTGAAATTCTAAAATTCGATAAAACAATAGGGTCATTAACGTAATAAGAAACAATTCTTTTATCAATACATTCCCTGCCTTGAGCACACAATAAAACAAATAAAGGCAATACCTGAAACAACTGCGTGATATAATAAAAAAAGAGAAATAATCGTCTATTAACTAGTAAATATATTTCGTCATTAGAAATTCTTCGGTTTACGCATGTTTAAAAAATGTATGAGAGAAAGAATAAAATCATTTTAATACTCACTCTGTGAATGCCAAACTCAGCAATTTTCACGACTCCGTTTATATCCACAAAAATATTGGACGGCTTCAAGTTCCCGTGGATAATTGGCTCGATTCGATCGTGTAAGAATAACAAACCAGTTAGAAATTGCTTGACTACTTCGATTGCTGTCAAGTTTGTTTGATTTTGTTTCATGAGCATCAGATACTGCCCCACATTATACTCGCAAAGAGGAGTGGCGATAATCAATTCGTTAGTATCATAGTCGCAGGCGAAATAATGTAGAAGATTCTTGTGCCTTAAATCTAACAGTTCGACCAGCATCGACTTGATCATCTCGCAAACGCAACTACCTTTTGGGATACGTTTCACTGCCAACGGACGATTACAGGAGTCCAAACCTAATTCGACTGGGGTGAAATTACCCCCCGTGGATATAACGTGAGATTGTCGTTTCTCTTTGCAACTTATTCGGACCGCTCCGTTGAGAAATTTCTGGCAATCCTCCATCATTTCTAAGCTTCTTACAAGGGTACACCACCTGCTAGCTTCATCTTCGTTATCAGACTTTTTTAAAGGATCCATAAATGTATCTGTAAAATTTAATTCCGGACGATTTGGATACACACTTTTGTTGAAAAACATCATGGTTTTTGATATCTTTTCATAGTTTAAATTCGAATCTTTGCTTTTCTCATTCTGCTCTTCTTCAGTCTCTTCGCAAACATTCAAAATCGATGCTTGCATGTGATAAGCGTGTTTCAAAGTTTTCTTCTGAGCTTCCAAAATCGATTTTGAATCAGGATTTTTAACTTTGGGCAAAACAGCCATTTCCTTTACATATAAAATATTATCGGATAAATAATTTTTGTTTCTCGACTTTATTTGAGGTTCTGTCACAGCGATATTGATACTATCTATCGGTTCTTGTCTATTGTTAAGGACGTCCTCCATATATTGTATAAGAGCATTCTTAGCCCCACTAGGACTGGGAAAATCGACATTTTCAGGCATGGTAATTGATACATATACTGTTTCAGCCGGGCATACTTCGGCTATAATTGTGGTGCCTCGGATTTCGTGGCTGAGCAAGATGTTTTCGACTTTCTTGATGATAGCGTGACTCTGTTGCATATCCTTGGCGGCAGTTTCTTTTATGTGTAGAATAATCTCTTCAAATTCGTGTCGAAGAATTTCGATTTTCTCCTTTTCAAGCGTTTGAAGTAATTTAGTTTGTTCGATGCATTCTTCGGGTTTAATTTTATTTTCTAAAATGTGATAAAAAATTAATCTTAACTATCATGCAAATATTTTTTTGAAAATCTACTATATTTGTGGAGTATGTCTCCATATGGCGGACAATTCCAGAAGTATTGGACTTATGCAATATATCAGAGAGATGCAGATATATATTGCAATTACATATGTAATAAATGTATCTGTCTCGTAAGATACATTTAGCATAGCATAATAGAGATTCCTCACATTTACTTACACATAAGGGCGAAGAACCCCTTTCACTGAATGGACAAGGACATTACAGAAGTGTTTCATCATTCATATGCAATATTAAGTCTTAAGTATATGTTTCCCCACTATCTGAAAACATACTTTCGCTAACACCACTCATTAGTTGCTATCTTTTTTAAAGAAAATGAATAAACAGCGTGTCCTAACATGTTTACGCATGCGTTAAAGATATCGTCGCTGGAGTATATAAAAGTGTGCTTCGATACGCTCCTCGCTCAGTATCTAAAACTTCATCTGTGCGATAGATTGTGGGTTTTTTTAAATTGTTAGTCACTAGGAAAGTAAATACATTGCATTCTGTCCATAATAGAAGCTCGATGGGGCATAGATCAGTTGGAAAGTGTAAGAACACAAAAAAGTGTTTCTAAAATGTTTAGGTGATTACCGTGCAGAGATGAATGCAGAATTGTTTGAAAAAAAATTACCTCATTTAGAAATTAATTGTCATCGTTATGGACGATGCTTACTACCATTCTAGAAAATTACGTTCGTTCAAGAATGGCTTACTAAAAATAATATTAGATTTGAATCTAATATGCTAAAAGTGAAATTGTTGTATTTAATAAAACAATATAAATCAAAATATGGCAAGTACGTAATAGATGAGTTTGTTAAATCTACTTCCTCCATATCACTGTAAGCTCAATCCTAATAATTTGGGCTCAATTAAAAAGAGAAGTGACTGTAAATAATACATTTAAATTGAAGGATGTTCAAAATTTACTCCGTGCTGCCATTCAAGAAGATACTAAACAAAATTGGATATATAGGCAATTGATCGTGTCAAAGATTTTGAAATAAAAATGCGGGACATGGACGGAATAAGAGAAAATCTAGTAGAATTTATCATGTCATGTGCTCTCACAAATAAATTCTTCGCTACAGCTAGTTACATTTCTCTTTAGTGGTTGTAATATTACAATTACATTTATTTTGAATTTTATTGAAAATATAGCAATATACATGTCATGTGCTGTCACAAATAAATTCTTCATTACGATAGCTTAATTTTTTTTTAATTTGAAAGAATTAAATTAATAACTCAAATTATACGAGGGTGATCCCGTAAGTACCCGGTCTGGCATAGTGATGGCGGTAGTTGTTTGAAAAATATTACTGTATTAAAAAGTACACAATCTATAAAGCAGCCATCAATAGTGAACGTTTTCAGTGAATTTGTAAAAATGGAGAAAATTGGTCATCGTTACGTGATACAATACTTTTATTTGAAAGGCCTCAATCCAACCGATATAAAAGCTGAACTGGATTCTTCTCTGGGTGAGTCTGCTCCTTCGTTTACAGCAGTGAAATACTTGGTAGCAGAGTTTAAACAAGGCCCTACGAGCTGCCCAAATGAGGTGACGACTCCAGAAATGGTGTAGAAAATCCACAAAGCGGTACTAGACGATCGTCGACTGAAAGCGCGCGAGCTAGCAGATATAGTAGGCATTTAAAAAAGTCAGGTACATCGCATATTATCTGAAAACTTGGACATGAGAAAGCTTTGTGCGTTTGCTCGCACTCGAGCAAAAACAGTGACGCGAAGATGTTTCAATTGAGTGTTTAGCGGAGTTTCACGACAACCAAGCAGAATTTTTGCGCCGTTTCATAACCATGGATGAAACATGGGTCCATCACTTCACACCCGAGACAAAAGAACAATCAAAATAATGGACTCAAAAGGGAGAACCGGCTCTAAAAAAGGCCAAGACAATTTTATCTGCAGGCAAGGTCATGGCACGGTTTTTTGGGATGCGCGTGAAATAATTTTCATTGACTATCTTGAAAAAGGAAAAACTATTAACGGCAAGTATTATGCGAACTTATTGCAACGTTTCAGCGAAGAAATCAAGCAAAAACGGCCGCATTTGGCTAAGAAGAAAGTGTTTCTTCATCAGGACAATGCACCAGCCTACAAACCCGTTATTGCAATGGCCAAAATTAATGAATTAAAGTTTGAATTGCTACCTGATGCAGCCTATTCGCCAGATTTAGCCCCCTGGGATTATTTTCTGTTCCCAAACTTGAAAAAAATGTCTCAGTGGTCAAAGATGTTCCAACGATGAAGAAGTGATGTCGGCAATTAATGGCTATTTTGAGGAGCAAGACAGTTCTTATTATAAAAAGGGTATCGAACTTATTGAACATCGCTGGAAAAGTATATAGAGCTGAAAAGAGTGTTTCCTTTGTTGGGTCAACTACTTCTGGGACCACCCTCGTATATGGAATTGAAAAAAAATAATTTAATGTACATTTTGTTAAAAACAAGAATTCAAAATAATTTGTATTAATTTTCAACATTTAATATAAAATAAACCAGTTGAACTTTCACTATAATTGTTATTATAACAACCTTCTCTGAGGTTAATTTTTTTTCTTACAGGTAAATAAAAAATACAATGATTAAATAACAATAAGTCAGACTTTCGAAGCCGATATTTTATGTCAAAAATATTCACGTGATTAGTCCATCTATTCGTAAAAAGACAGCCAAATCTTTACTTCGCTCGCTTAATAATTCTCAATATTATAGTGCCCTTATTTAAAATATTGTGTATGTACACTCCGCGCAACATGAATAGGACCACCCGACTTGTTGCAAGCTTTCGGTGGTTTGAAAAACAATTCATTTACTAAAAATACAATGCAAGTTTGTAATGGTATGATATGGCAAATAATACGCATTATTGCGCAATAGTGCCTAACGTTATGCATTGGGTGACGTAAGTACCACATACATATAAAATGCACCGCGCCGGTTGGATACGACCAGTATTTAATAGTAAGCTACCGGATGAGTGTCGAGTTACAACGTGTATCCGGATAAACAAACATCTGTAATTAAGGGTATTGTGCAACGATGGGACGACAGAAGTGCTTAAGTATGGAAGAAATTGGAAAAATTAAAGCGTTCCATCAAGAAGGGTATTCCTCAAGGGCTACTGCAAAGAAAATAAGTCGATCACACCAGGTTGTGAACAATTTTATTAGGGATCCCCAGAATTATGGAAAACGTTTTAAAGGGCGAACAACATCTGTTACAACTAAGAGAGAACGTCGAGCCATATTACGCGAAGCATCGAATTCGGCATTAACGGCAAGACAAATCGCGAATAACGTTGGAACGAATGCATCGGTAAGAACTGTACAGAAGTTACTGAAGACCTGTCCGCATTTAAAACGTTTGAAAATTAAACGACGGCCTCCTTTAAGGGAATTTCAGCGCACTGCACGTCTTCAGTTTGCTCAAGCAAAAATGGGGTGGACAAGAGAATGGCAAACTGTTATTTTCAGTGACGAGAAGAAGTTTAATTTAGATGGCCCGGATGGGTTTTCTTATTATTTCCACGATTTACGTAAAGATGAAGTGATTCAGTCACGAAGGCGAGCCGATGTTGGTTCAGTCATGGTGTGGGGAGCTGTTTCCTATAACGGACCTGTTGATTTAGTAATAGTGAAGGGCAGACAGAATTCGGAAAAGTACGTCCAGCTGCTGCAACAGGTGAAAGACAAATTTTCCAACGTTATGGCAGGTGGGCCATTTATTTTCCAACAGGATAATGCCAGTATTCACACCGCGCGCATTGTTCGATGCTGGTTTCAAGAACAAGGCATGGAGGTTCTCGATTGGCCATCGCTCTCCCCCGACCTGAACATCATAGAAAATGTTTGGGGATGGTTGTCGCGTAAATTGTACTCCAATGCTACCCAATTCAGTTGCGCTGACGAACTAGAGCAGGCGCTGAAACGAAGTTGGGCGGAACTTCCCGTTGACTACTTAAGAACCCTGTATAATTCCATTCCATCCCGACTATTTGAGGTTATAAGAAATAATGGCAAAAGTACTCATTATTGAACAATAAAGTATTTTGTTATTGCAAACGAATCTTTTATTTTGTAGATTGGTCGTATTCAAGTGGCGTTTAATTACTCTACTTATTGTCATTAGTAACGTAAATTTGCACTGACTTTTACAAAAATTATATTTGGTACCTACATACATCTTTTTATCAACCCTCTTATTTTCGAAAATAACAATTCCAGCGCGCTACCATGTTTATACCAGCTACAAATGTCATATATGCAGTTGGTCCTATTCATGTTGCGCGGAGTGTATAGTTGAAATGATATTTATTCAATATTTTCGTAACTTTTAAAGTAAGACATAATTACTTGATTCAACCCTTCAATAGACAAATATTTTATTTATACATGCTGAATATCTTTACTTATATACATTTTTAACTAAAATTGATATTTTAATCAAAGAAGAAGAAGAAGAAAAATATGAACATCTACAATTAAATATTTTAAGCAGAGGTTAAAGGTATTTTACCATTATTATTTTCTTCCAATTCTTTTTCTAACTGATAGTCGATGATCCAATATTTCTGATACCTGCTGATTATTTTGTTTAATAACATATTTAGATATCTTATGCTTGGATACAGCAGTGCTTCTAAACTCTCTCCTCTCAATTCTGCTACGTTGCCATTTTCCGAAGTGAAAATATTTAAGTCATCTGGCTTCAAATAGAAATCTTCCTCATACCAATCTACATTACTCGATTGTATTCTAGGTTTAACGTTGAAGGGCATCGACAATATTTTATTCTTCCAATCGAACCTAGCGTAAGAATATTTTTGTTCAATTTTTTCCAAGACCGTCTCCGATTCCGATTCCAACCCAATTAATAGTTTATTTTTAATTGAATTTACGATTTCGCAATCTTCCTCGTCTAAAATGGGTAACTTATCATGGCAGACGAAATCTCTGGTTTCGTAAATGTTAAGCGTTGTCGTCTCCACTTTAAGGATCGGCGTTTCAATGTCTTGCGAATCTGAAATTTTTTTGCTGGAACTGTTGAGTCTCTCCGTTAATTCTGCAGTTTTAAATTTTGCGATTTTTGCCTTTAAAGCTTTAGTTCTGCGTTTCGCTTTTCTAGAATTGGTCTTTCCGTCTAACAGAGGATCTTCTTTGGATTTTTCTGGTAAGTTTCTTTGTGAAGTTGTGGCATTCTTATTGTAGATAATCTTCTTACATATTTTTTCGCCGCTTATTAGTAGATTCATCAAGACTTCGAATTTTTTCATTTTATTGTATGTCTAAAAAGTACTCATTTTAAACTTGTTTTTTAATCACACATCTAAAATAGAATAAATTAACCAATTGCAATTACTAACAAGTCATTCCCTCCTTCTTTATTTTATAGTTTCGTTATTTAAGACTGATATTTACATATAATATATAACTTTTTTTATGTTTAAAGCAGTGATTTCCCATACTCTTACAATGGAACAGAAGCATAAACAAACAACTGAACATAAAAACCATATTCAAAGAATATTAAAGCGATACATGTACTTGTTTTTCAGATACTGGCTTTTGAGTCGCGCTTTTATTATGAATGAAGTTGAGTTCGGAAAAATGCGGGGGGAAAATAACTAAAAAAAAAGAGTCCCACCATAGAATGATTTAGGGGTGATTGGCCTAGAAAACAATTCTATTTAGATATAAGTACACAGACATAAAATGAATTCTAAGAAGTTACAAAATTATGTAGGGTTTTGTAAACAAGCAACACTCATATATCATATGTCCAGAGAGTAACCGAAATTATCTACTTTAACGAAATTAATGGCATTATCTGTTGGTTGAAATCTGTTTTATGAAATATCGATCTTGATCGAAAGACAAAAAATAAACGTTAAAGTTGTGTTAAAAACGGAAAATGTACTACAAAACGCTTTAAATATTTAAAGTCACTTATGACTATATATCGTTCATCACGAGTACAAGTTTTTGACCATCATCGACGATTCAGAGGATGTAGATAATAATAAATGTTCAGATCAACAATCTACCGAAGAAAATGTACGTAATTTTGTAGAAAATCAGAGATTTGTGGAAATAGAACTTGGGATATCGAAAACAATAATTCATTGCATTTTAATTGAAAAACTTAGTCTTCAAAAGAGGAGTTAAAAGTTTATTCCACATTGATTGACATGTGACTAAAAATTATACCGAATTTGACGTTGCAAAGAGAGAAGTTTGTAGAGACGCAAACTTCTTAAAACAGATGGCTACTGACAAAGAGGAGTGGGGTTTTCAATACGTTCCTAAAACCAATCATCAAAGTGCTGAATATGATCACTACATGAATAAAATCCAAAAAATATCTTGTTTGGAAAAAATTAAAGGAGAATGCTCCAAGGAAATCACCCACAAGAACTTCGATTCGAATATTACAATACTGAGTATTACACTTTGGTGTATTGAAGAATTTGGTAAGCCATATAAATAACGAAAACCGAAGAACCGACGATTGCTACACGACAATGCACGTTCTTCTCGTTTGTCAACTGCCACTATCTTTTGGGCAAAAATCGAATTTGCTTCCACATCCCCATTCAGTCGATTTAGTTCCGTGTGTAACTAAATTGTATTTGAAGATGAAAAGAAATCATTTTGCATCAATTGAAGATATGTATGTAATTCTCAATGACCCAACCATTGAAAATGACAGACATAGATAAAGAAGTTATTTGATTCATATCTTGAATAAACGGATGGTAGGATTAATATTAAATTAAAGTAATATTCTGTTTGCTTAAAAAAGAATTTTCTTCTCTATCAAAGATCGTAATTTTTCAGAAGTCATTAGTAATTTCCATAATATTTTCAAAATAGCTCCTTACATGGTCATGCATGAAAACCGGGTATAAAATACAATTTAATCCAATCGAATTTAATAATGTAAATCATACTATTATATTACAGCGTGTTTCAAAAAGAATATACGTATTACAAAATATTATTTTGTCCAAACTATCGAACCCTGCGCCTCGGCTCGGCTATTGGAGAAACGACTACATAATCTAGTTTATTTAATAGCCGCTAGATGTCAGTTGTCTTCTATTTTTCTTGGTAACCGTCATATGTTTAAAATGGCTACTCCGCAGTAGAAATCATTTTGTGTTCTCGAGTTTGCGAAGTGCAATTCCGTGATTACAGTGCAAAAACGTTTCAGGTTGAGCTACCATATTGATCCTCCGAATGGGTGGAACAATTCGCAGATGGTATCGACAGTTTGTAGATACAGGATGTGTATGTAAAGGAAAGAGTCCTGGCCGCCCTCGTGTTTCTGAAGAAAATGTTGCACGAATTCAAACTGCTTTCCAACGTAATCCTTCAAAATCAACTCGTCATGCCAGTCGGGAGTTACAACTGCCTACAATAACAATTTGGCGTTTTCGAGATGTCGGTTGGTTATGAAGCCGTACAAGTTACAGTTGTTACAAGCCCTGCGTCCTGACGACAAACGGAAACGTGTGGTATTTTGTAACTAGATTCATGATGCTATTGACAATGATAACACTTTCGCACAATGCATCGTGTTCAGTGATGAAGCGACTTTCCATGTCAGTAGTCTGGTAGTGTTCGAATTTGGGGTCTACAGAACCCACATGCAGCCATTGAACATGTACGAGATTCGCCTAAAATCAATATGTTTTTGTGCGATATTCCGATCATCTGTTTACGGCCCATTCTTCTTTGATGGAAACACTGTTAACGGTCAGCAGTATCTCGCTATGTTACAAAACTAGTTGTTTCCGAGGATGCACGAAGACAACTTCATCTTTCAACAAGACGAGGCACCCCCTCACTGGAGTCGCTAAGTGCGTGAATGTCTGAATGAAACTCTACCGAACCGTTGGATTGGTCGTCAAAGAGCTGGCGTCTTAGCCTGGCTCAGCTGGGCTCCACGGTCACCGGATTTTACATCCTGTGACTTCTTCCTATGGGGTTTCGTTAAAGACAACGTTGGAAGAGTTGAAGAACCGGATCCGTACTGCCATAACACCAGTGACGAAGGACATGCTTGCCCGAGTATGAGAGGAATTTGAGTGTCGATGTGATATTGTTCGTGTCGCTGATGGAGGACATATTGAACATCAGTAATCTGAACTTGAGAGGTTCGTAAATATGTGTGTAAAGTTTCATATTCGTATGTCTTAAAGTTTAATAAATACGAGTATATGCATTCGAAATACGTATATTCTTTTTGAAACATCCTGTATAATAAGAAAGATCATAGTTCTTAAACCAATGACCGCGTCTGCAATAATGCTTATCCAATATCTAGTGAACTTAAGTTTCTCTGTAAGGAAAGGTCTACAGGAATTTGAAACAGTCACACATACTATACAACAAGAAATGCAGGCCAATATGCCATAAAGAGAAAGTTAATGGCAAGGGTCTAATACATCAATTTTAGTTTAGCTCTCCGTTGTATATGACAAAAATAACAGTTTTCGTTAAAATGAGGGCAGTGTACGCAAACTGTTTCCTAGTAGTGTTTTTGTGTGAGCAGCGTAAAAGGTCTAAAAAGACAATTGCAGCGACAACTAGGTGCTTAAGTCGCAAGACTTCGCCAAACGATCTACGTGACACAAATGTTATCAACAAATACAAAGATGATTTTCTAGGATACGGCGAAAACCTCACTACAACAATGTGACAAGATAAAACTATAGTTCACTGTTAAGTTACTAGCTTATGGGACAAGGGGTGGCCGACAGTCCGAGAAAACTTTTTAGTGGTATTCCTTTCTCGTTTAAACGAATACTGACTATCAAAAATCTAACTCATAGCCTGCCAATGCCCCCCGTAATTAGTGTTGAAAACATTTGATGCTTTTGAAGCAGAAGCTCCGCGGGAAACGTATATATACTATTCTCAATTACCTCACAATATAAATAAGACACAACACTCACTATCTACGAAGTATGTGGAAAATTTGGTCGTGTAGCAAGTATGTATAAGTATAAGTATTAAATAAATAATGGAAACTGAACACCATATTAAATATTAGCATATAAGTCGTATTTTATAACAATATGTCTATTTTTTCTAATAATCCTTTTTTTTTGGTAGATATATTGGGTCTGGGAAAAAGTTCGTGGCGTTTTTCCCGATAGATGGCATTGGTTGCCGATAACTAAAGAACAACAAGTCACAGCGACACCACCGATGGCTCGTTTTTTAGATGACCTTCCGAACGTTAGTTTGAGCGTAGAAACATTGTAATCGGTGCAGTGGTTGGAAAGTTATTCGCACTTGAAAATGGAGAAGAATAATGAGAAATTTCGCTATATTCTGCAATATTATTATGATAAGGGGAAGAACGCTGCGCAGGCTTGTGATAAAATTTGTGCTGTGTACGGTGAAGGTACTTTATAGAAATCTGTTGCGCGGAAATAGTTCGCTCGCTTTCGTTCTGGAAATTTCAATGTGAAAGATGAGTCACGCTCCGGTCGTCCAATCACTGAAAAATCTGATGAAATTCTTGAAAAAGTCCAACAAGATAAGCATGTCAGCAGTGTCGATATTGGCATGGAGCTAGGCATTGACCACAAAACTGTTTTGAACTATTTACACAAAGCTGGTTACAAAAAAAGCTTGACGTATGGGTTCCTCATGAGTTGAGCGTGAAAAACATGATGGACCGAATTAACATCTGCGATGCGCTGCTGAAACGGAATGAAATCGAGCCGTTTCTGAAACGTTTAATAACCGGAGATGAAAAATGGATTACGTACGATAATCGGAAGCGTAAAAGATCGTGGATAAAGGATGGTGAGCCGTCACAAGCGTTCGCTAAGCCAACATTGACGCCAAAAAAAGTGATGCTGTGTGTATGGTGGGACTGGAGGGGAATCGTCCACTACGAGCTACTTCCAACTGGTCAGACGATTGATTCTCAACTCTACTGTGCACAACTAGAGAGATTACGCCAGGCGATTGAAAGTAAACGGCCCGAATTGATTAATAGGAAAGGTGTTGTCTTCCATCATGACAACGCCCGACCACACACTTCTTTGATGACCCGTCAAAAATTGAGAGAGTTTGGTTGGGAAGTTTTGATGCACCCACCTTACAGTCCGGATATAGCACCCTCTGACTATCATCTGTTTCGATCTCTGCAGAACTCTCTCAATGGAATTAAGTTGGTTTCAAAAGAAGCCTGTGAAAACTACTTGATTCAGTTTTTCGACCAGAAACCACAGAAGTTTTTCACCGATGGGATCATGGATCTACCAAAAAAATGGCGAAACATTGTCGATAATAATGGAGCATATTCGGTTTAAATGAATTCGTCCACGCGCCATGCGGGGACCAGTTGAATTTTACTGAAAAAACGCCACGAACTTTTTCCCAGACCCAATATTTAGCCAGCGTTTCTTGTTATGCAGCATATCTAAATCTTCTTGAAATAAGTAGACATCGTTTTAATAGAAAAACAACAGCTGACATCAAAAATGCAGTTCCCATACGAAGACTGATGGGACACAGAAAGTTTGCAGACGAGGTTAACTAAACATTTATTTTTATTTTTCTAATATTCCGCTTTATAATTAACTTAATAAATTGATATTCAAATTTACTCGTTCATCAGTGATTTTATTCTGAAAAAAGATAGTCCTGGCTTGTTCATAGAACGGCTGCAAGTCTTCGTAATTGTTCTGTAACCACTCCTGACTTCTACCTTTCACTAAGCATGCTTGCATAATCGCTTTAAAACATAAAGGAGTAACCCAAATAATATTCTTATTGTTCTCATATCTACAAGAAAATTCATTAAATGTTTGGTACAAATTAAAAATTGCGATTGTCAGATACTTTTTCATAACTTCCAAACAAACATCACCACAACCACTAGAATCGAAAAGGTCGAATAATTTAATTTCATCGATCAATTGGTAGTGACAGCTTTCATTATACTGTAATAATTCCAAAAGTATGGATAGTATAGTTTTAAGACGGTCTACATTTCCGGAATTCCTCGACGCAGCCTGCAAATTAAGTAATTAGATTTGGCGAGTGAAAAATTTCAAGGACCTGACCAACTGAATCTTTTGAAAAACATCTAGATGTAGTAACGTCGTAATACCCTCTTCCAAAAATCGTATAGAATATGTAAAAATATGCAACAGGATTCCAGATATGGGCTGGCCATTATTCTGAGTTAAATTTGAAGGATTAACCATCATATCGAGCCTTTTCTAAAATATATACGCATCACATACGATGTGTTACAATAACGAAATTGATTTTCGAGCGATACTTGAAGGTAGTCCGTTAGAGAAAATTTCTTATGGTTCAATTCAGTCAGGATTCTTTCTAAAACCGCATTCGGCAGAGGTAATTGTTTTGATATGACTGAAGAGAAAGCGTAACACAAAGCTATAAATCCGTTATTGTCTTCTTGTTCAATATTTGCCTCACATTCAATCAATTTTATCAGGATATCTTGACTATTCCTAAAGCTGGCTAGCATCAAGGGTGTTACCCCACTTAAATTTGTAATATTTATATTTATCTAAATTTTAAAAAATTGGAAGTCATTAAACGTAATAGATTGCAAGTCATGTTTACTACAACAAAAGTTTAAATATTAAGGATCGATTGAGAACTTCTGTTTTTCGATGGTGATAGTAGCTATTATTTTTTTACCGTAATGCATCACTAGTCGGACACTATTCCCTAGATAGATGTAAATATTTTATGCTGCTTTATTATTAACAAGCAATTTAAGGAAGATTGTTGTGTGTAGGTTATTCCTAGCCTGGACTGACTACACATAGGTTTCCATAACAAGACTAAAAGAAAGAAATTCCTACGTGATGTACAAGTTAGATAAGATATTTGATAATAATTTATCAAACATCTACCTATCAATACCGAAAAATGTTTGTCCATATCACTGGAAAAGCTCGGAAAGTTTTACGCCTTCAAGAGGAATTAGACAAGAAGATGTTGTTCTCAGTCCGTTGTTGTTTATTATAATAATGCATGAGCTATTAAAAGAAATAAATAACACACCTGGAATGGGAAGAGAGATGTTTCAAAGTTCTAAGAATTTGGTTACAATTTTTTTTATTTCGTCAATTTTCATCAAAATTTCAATGTAGATTTTCAATATGATCTCCATTTAGTTGAATAGATTTACACCAACGCGAAACTAATTTTGTAGAGTCCTCAAAGAACTTTTTCGGAGTCTCTGCAATCCACCTATTTATAAAAAATTTTAGCTCACTTAAGCTCTGAAACCAAACATCCAGTACTGTTTTTTTCAAAATTTAGGAAAAGATGATAATCAATAGAACCCAGATCTGGTGAATAGAGTGGATGTAGAAGCAATTCCCGGCATAATTCGTGTAGAACACCCTTTATTCTCCATGCAGTATGAGGTTTTACATTGTCCTGTTGTAATAACAGACGCTTATACAATTTCCCAGATCACCTGCCGTAATTGGCCAGCTAACAGATTAGAATATTTTGCGTCAATTGCAGTATCTTTTAAAGATAAGCAGTCCCCCGCAATATCAGAATATAGTAACTATTACTTTTTCAACCGACGGAAAAGCACGTGCTTTAAGTAGAGGCCATTCTTCCAGTTTGCGCCATTCTTAGCACTGACTACTGGTATCAGGTTTAAAGTAAGGTATCCCTATTTCGCCATTAGTTATTATACGTTGCCAAAATTGGTTGACGTAATGGGGTAAAGGCTGTTGATGTTAGCAACATGTGTCGACCTGTTGAGTTTCTGTACTGGTCCTAATAGCCTTGGTATCTAGAGAGCTTCAATTTGATTAATTCTCATGTTGTGTAAAATCTTATGAACCTATAGTGCAACTATTCCTACACTAACTCTAATTTTACGATTAGCTATTCGCCCATTATTTTTGAATATGTTCTCCGTGATAGCAACCACTTGTTATTCATTTACAGAGGTTCTTGGGCGTGCGCTGGGCGAATCGTCTTGTAATGATGTTTTGTCAACTTTAAAACAATCGACCCATCGATAGACAGTAGATTTACATTATGCAGATTCTCCAAATACACCTTGCAGACGTTGAATGTCTGAATGTCCCACACCCTTCATAAAAAAAAAGAAAATGCTAGATCTTTGTTATTTATCCGCATGGTTGTAATAACGGCCAAGTATCTGAAGTAAACGAAATAATATTGCACAGGATAATTGCGTAAACGTGTCGAGACTTATCACTGACTTACGCAATTGAATTACAGACAAATTCTTAGAACTTTGAAAATATCCCTCGGATGTTTGTACATATAAAACCGATATAAGCAAATGATTTATTTATATTTGCCAGCAACCAAAACACCTACAAGCGGACTTCAAGTAAATCTCGAAGGTACCGTAACCATAGAAATAACAAAAGAAAAGGATAATTACAAACCAATAGTGAAGGTATTAAAGAAACAGAAAAATTTAAATACTAATGAACAATTATATAGCCACGCATCAGAGGAGAATAAGAAATTAAGAACCATTAAAAAAAAATCTACAAGAACACAAACAAAGCGACATTATAACGCCAAACATTTAGCAAATTCAGGACTGTATTTACGGCTACCATAAAATATGTACAGCAATTGCAGAAAGATAGAGAAATGCACAAGCAGGCATTAGAGAGAAGTTTAAAGATACACGAAATATATTCAAAATAAGTGGCAAGAATTTTGATCATAAACAAATCACAATGTTCTGAAAATTGAAGTTTCTTTTAAAGCTCTTGGATCATTTTACTGCAGAAGGAAACTTAGTTTTAATACTAATTAGATGTCAGAATCTTGGGCATATTATTATACTTTTGGAATGAAATAGCCAAATATCGACAAAATCTAATTATTATGTAGCGATGGAAATGTTTCGTACATTGATTTTCTATTTAAATTCGTGGATAAAATTAGAGATCTGTCGATCCAAAAGCGGCAAGACTCTGATTCATAATTTTCTTCTTCATGATACAATTTAACGTTTTTTTAATGACCCCGCAGGCATTTTTATAATTAACCACTTCTTGGGGCTTATTAGGAATTTAAAACAATTAATGATAAGATAGGGCATTTTATCACATTTAATATTATATTTTTTCCATTATTATTTTTATTTCATAAGTTTTGGAGAATTGCTTAATTCAGAAGCTTTAAAGCGACCCTCGTGACTTACACCCTGTGTCGTAATGGCATCGATAAACGTCATCCAATCCCTTCTGACAGCCATGTGCAACATACTGTTCCCATTTCTATTAAGCAAATTCACATTTATTTGCTTTATACTGTTCAAGCTACCCCACAGGTATACAAAAGACCGTTCATCCCAATTCTTATTATCCATGGCAACAAAAACGACGTGATCTCCATTCGGGTTAGCGCCATCTATATCTGCTCCGTTTATAATTAAAATTTTTAGGCAATCCAAACTTTTGCATTTTACAGCCCAATACAATGCAGTTGCGTTATTCTACAATTGAAAAACATGATTTTAAATACTTACTTTTTTTAATAATATGGAATGATAACGTTCTTTAGTAAATAATCATAAATATACATTTAACTTTTATACATGTTCGATTAATTATTCGTAATATCTATGTAATGGAAAAGTGGACTCAGGAATGATGAAAACCCTCTCCAAGTCAGTGGCGAGCAAAACATTTTCTCCCAGAGTCATTCATATTAACGAAAGTACTAAATATGAATAGCTCGTTTAAATAATAAGCCTACTAATAGAGCATTTATAAGCTCAAAAAATATTACTTGACGGAAGAAATCATTACAAATTGTCGTTTATTGCTGATTCCTTAGAAAAAAATATTTCTAATAAAAGTGTTTGCTTGTTCTGGTGAGTAATATACAGGATTCAATTTATAAAATATTGTACAGGTCGTCGAAAATTATAAAATGTAAAAACGCATCTTAAAGTTGTTTAGAAATTGTTGTATGCTTCAAATTCCAAACTTGGTTGGAAAATATGCATTTTTTTTCTAAAAAATTAAAAATAAAAGCTAAAAATAAAGTTTTCGTTAAAAATTAATAGAAATCTGTCCCAAAAACTACATTAAATCAAATAATGGTTGAAATATTTTAATAAATAGATACTTAAATAAAATGAAGATATAATAGACAAAAGTGATGTCTAATTGTTTATAATTAGATCTGATCCATAATGTAATTTACAGCACATTAAGAAACTTGAAACTGCACTACTTGGCGGCTAAATTTGTTAAAGCAACCTTCTAAAGAACGGTAGAAACAAGTTTAAGTCCTGGTCCAATGCAGAAAATTTTTAATTTTATGTTAATTATAATAATAACAATGAAATAGCAGGAAATGTTAATTTTCATAAATTATATATTTATATATAATTTTAAATATGCAAACCTGACTGTAAACAATCAGATCCGCTCTATAATATAATTTGTGACATATTAATAAACTCGAAACTGTAGTGCTTTCTAGATTAATTGTAATGGGTGTCCCAAAATTAACGCAAAATTTGAATTTGTCGCCATTTGTGGATTAAAGTGTTTTCAACCCTAAAAAAAATAATTCGACAGTTGACAGTTTAGGGTTAGTAAAAATGGAGCGTTACACGATAGAACAACGTGTCTTCATTATTGAACAATATTTCAAAAATAATGAAAGCTTGGCGGCCGCAGTTCGAAAATTTCATACAAAATATGGTCGGAATAGTGTTTTAACTTCGTGAACTGTGAAGAGTTTAATTGAAAAATTCAGGGAGACTGGATCCGTCGGAGACGCCAAATATCGACGCAGTGCGTGAGAGAGTCGGGACAATCCAAGAACTTCAATTCGGCGTCGTGGACAAGAATTACAAATTTCAAGAAGCTCTCTACAGTGTAAACTCACTAAAGATCTGTGTCTCCATGCTTACAAAATTCAATTAACACAACAACTGAAGCCTAATGACCATGTACAGCGAAGAGAGTTCGTTGAATTGATTATTGAGCATCAATAAATGGATACTGATTTTTCGAGCAAAATCATCCTAAGCAATGAAGCACATTTTCACCTTGATGGCTTTCTTAATCGCCAAAATTGCCGCTTTTGGGGTTCTGAGAACCCACATGTAATTATCGAAAAGCAAATGCATCCACAATGTGTCATTGTTTGGTGTGGATTTTGGGCTGGAGGCATAATTGGACCATACTTTTTTGAAAATGAGGCTGAACAAGCAGTGACTGTTACTGGTTCTCGATATCGCGACATGATAACACAGTTCTTTCAGCCGAAATTAGATGATATTGATGTGGCCAATATGTGATTTCAACAAGATGGTGCCACATGCCATACAGCCTGTGAAACAATTCAATTATTGTATGAGACATTTCCAGGTCGTGTACTTTCTCGTTTCGGTGATCAGAATTGGCTCCCTAGACAGTGTGATTTAACACCATTAGATTTCTTTTTATGGGGTTATTTGAAATCACAGGTCTATGTTAACAAGCCCATAACCACCCGTGCATTAAAGGAGGACATTCAACGCTGCATCAACGAAATTCAGCCACATGTATACATAATGGTCATGGAAAATTTCGACAAACGAGTGCGTATGTGCATGCAAAGCCGTGGAGGCCATTTGCCCGATGTGTTATTCCATAAATAACTCTATCCTATGTACTTTACGATTCTATAAAGAAATAACAATCAAAAGACTTAAAAACTGTGTTTTCTATTTAATTCAAATCTTGCGTTAATTTTGGGACACCTTTATAAAGCAATTTTAATGAATTTGTTATAATTAATAATAATGATGAAATAGGAATATTAATTTTCATTAATTTCCCAACGTGGAGTGCTTAATTATATATTTATATATAACTGTTATATCAAGATATAGCTGCGCATTAAAACAATGTTATGTCAAATTGTTATTCAACAATAGCACCACCTTTGGCTACTCAAAATTCCACTATATCCCTTATTTCTAAATTCTCTAAAATAATTTTTCAGCATTTCCGAAGTTATGGTTTGGACAACTTGTCGATTTTTTAACACATTCTTGTCGTTTGGTAAGTGTTCAATATTTATTATTTTTTGAGGTATCCCTGTCGAAAAAAGTCCGTAGTTGTTAATTATTATATTAAGAGTGGTGGGCGCGGCGGCCATAAATTTGGACCAAGACTTTCGATCAATTTGGAATCAAATAGTATTATCCACTCTTTGCTCTGTACCGGGCATCTATCCTATTGAAACTACAATTTTCTGGACACATTTAACGGAACTGCTTTAAAATCTTGAATTAAGTTATTTAGCATGTCCAAATAATTATGCTGGTTGATTGTTCTCTTGAAAAAATAAGGACCCTTTTAAATTATTGTCGATGCGTATTAATAAGGATGCTTGGATTTGTGTCACTCCGATATCGAGTATTTTAATACGAAGCTTGACCATTTATCGAAAATGTGCTTCAAAAAATGTAATGTTTTTATAAAAGTTTAAATTATTTATAATTTTGTACTCCACCGATAAAAAAAGTCGATTTCTAATGTGACGAAAACATGGTTGCTTTTATATTGTTCGCAGCATGAAAGCGTGAAAAAGCGACGCATTCACATTTAAATTAACTACGGGTTTTGGAAGAGAATCTTTGCAATTTTAGTTAACTGAATAGAATGGTAAAAGTATACCTACATATATCTTCTTAATTACATTCCTTTTTTTGTTTTATTTCTATGAATCATACAACCTAACATAACACATCAGATTCAACACAATCCAACACCACGCAATCCAACACAACACATGTATGGATATATTAAATGTCTATTTTACGCCTTAATCTATATATTTCGTAGGTTTCCTTTTCACATGTTTAATTGTTTGGAGTTTTTAGTATTAGTAAAACATTAAAAAAAACCTTAATTTACGTACCTTTTTTTTAGATTTTATGCGTTACTTGGTTTTAGTTAGAATTTATTTCAACATATTTTTCATAAACGGGTACATTTAAAAATGTTTTATTGAAAATTTGCCACAAGTTCTAATATACATACACTATCGCTCATAAGTATTTGGTCACTTGCATTTAACCCGCAAATTGTAACAAAAATCAAAATTAAAGTACTAATATCTTTTTATTATTTACATATATGAAAAATATATAGTTTTACATCAAAAACAAATTGTTGTATAATATATTTATCTAAATTTTAGACTCGTCTATATGACCTTTATTTTTAATCATTGCAGCACACAATCGAGGCATTCTTTCGTTTAATTTTCGTAATGTCCCAGGGTTTATTTTACCCCATGCCACTGGTAGGTGCTTCCACATATTAACAGCAGATGTGGGGGCCGATTTTCTCACTTCCCGGTCAAGTTCTTCCCACAGCAACTCGATGGGATTTAAATCGGAACTCTGGGGAGACCACGCTATAACTTTTATGGTTCCCTCGTTCTACGACTTCTGCAAATATTCCGTTTGGAAGTGTGTTGCGGGTCATTATCTTGTTGGAAGGTAAAATTCTGATCCGAAATTTTAATTCCAAAGGGGATTGCGTTTCCTTCTAATATGCGCTTATACTGTTCTTTTTTTGTATACCTTCGATTTTTACGAGATCGCCCACATTTGATCCAAAAAAGCAACCCCATATCATGACTGAACCTCCACCGTGCTTAACAGTAGGGGCTATGCATTCTTCTCGGACACGCTCGCCCACAGACCTCCTCACGAAAACACGTCTTCGTGAACCCAAACCTCGAATTTGGATTCATCGGTCCACAATACTTTATTCCAGTCTTCTATAGTCCAATTTTGGTGATCGCGTGCCCACTTTAAACGTTTTTGCTTGCGTAGAAGCGGCTTCCGCATTGCAATTCTTCCATGAAGACCAGGTTTTTTAACCGTCGTTCAACTGTGGAAACATGGATTTTCGACGAATAGTATTTATTTCTGCTGTGATTTCTGGTGCTGCTTTTCGTCTATTTCTCGTGCTTGTTACCACCATTGCAAGATCTTCTGCTGAGGTCGTTGCCCTTGGTCTGCCTTTTCGAGTTCTGCTCAACACACTTCCACATTCGCAGCGTTTTTTGATGATATAACCCACGGTGGACTGATTTAATTTAAGTTCTGTGGCAATTTCGCGGTTGCTTTTGCTAGTTTTATGGTATGCGATTATAAACGATCATGTTTCTACACTCAATTCTTTCCGATTAGGCATTTCTAACAGATTAAACTTCTTCGAAACACACTACGTTATCACTATGAGCACCTCACAAAAACTAACTGTAATTTTACCAAAATACCCAAATATAAATCCTTAATAGTTTACAATAACACCCTACCTTAAAATAAAATCATAACAATCGAAAATTTCCAAGAATTGAGAGATATTATCCCTTAAGTGCAATTATTCTACCTGGAGTTTTATTAGGGTATTATCATTCATTGTGAATAATAGGGTCATCGCTTAATTATTTTTGAATAAGCTTTTGTGGATTTTAATGTTTACTATGAAACTATTTCTAACTACAGAAATAAATTTTATAATTACAACTTTTCTATAGAAACTGTAATGAAACAAGGGTGACCAAATACTTATGAGTGATAGTGTACATATTAAATTTTTGTTTGAAATAATATATTTTTTAGTTTTAGAATTTTCATTATGATGAGCAAACAGTACAAGTTAACTACGTAATGGAAAGGATATTGCTATACGATTGATTAAGCGATTGTCAATTAAGGAGCATCAAATTTCAATCGACGACATAAACTTGTAACTTAAATTTTCAGATTTATTATGAATTCAATAAAATATATAATAAGCTGCTACATGCTACATCATTTTACATCTAAAATACAATAATTTTATATTTTTATATTTAAATTAAAATTCTCACATAATAACCAAATTAAAACATACTTAGGAGTTAGTTCACAAAATTCTCGAATTTCTTGTATTTGCAATAAAATCAATTAAATTGTCATCTTCAAACTGAAGACGACAACTCTCTGAAATATGTATCTAGGGTACAAGCAGTAATGTAATAAAGGTTTTTTTTTATTACCTGTTTGAGTATTTATTCAATCACAGTCTCCAACGTTATTACATAAGCAAATATATATTCTTTTTCTTGAAATCAAAAGTAGAAATAAACATGATTGCTCACTAGACCTATCAGCACGCAGCCTCAACCATGCCTTGTTATGTTCCATATATTCAAACGTTATTGAATTTAGTTTTCTCTCTCACCGCTGTTAGCGCTGTTTGAAAAATTTTTAATTCCCGGCATAAGAATACCGAGTTATTCCGAAGTTTGTGAATAGAGCACGTTGTTTCTTTGTTCAATTCTGGTTTATTCCTGGTTTTGTTCATAGTTTATTTCAATTTTCAAACGTAATTTAATCTTTTCGTGGTGTTAAATTATATTTATTTGTTAGCCGTTTGCTTTTATTACGTATTTAGTTTATTATTATTGTATTTCTTTTGTTTCTTTTAAGTTTAGTTTCCCATCCATTTAACATATATGGCTTGTTTGACATGCTCTTCAATTCTATCGAAGACAGCCGAGAATTTCTTTTTAAATTTATAAGTCGCACGTGAAATGTATATATGAGTGTTAAAAGTCATTTTATTTTGTTTGTAGGTTTGCGTAACTTACACTCCATGCTCGTTTCCTACTCACAAGATGAAATGCCACTTTTGACACTTGTATCAGAAATAACTATTACTAATAATTATTACAGAAATTATTTAAAATCGCCGCCATTCACATTAATTCATCTCCCTCACCGCTAGTGGTGCCAGTGTCAATTAAATAACGGCATCGATTGGTTGAGATTCTTGTCTATATCCAGTACATAAATCTGTTGTCTATGGCCTCAACTTACTCTTATTTGAGAGAAAACAAAGCATGTATATACCTGTTTATCACAACCTATATGACCGGCAAGAACAGACAATTGATCCATCCGCCCTCTGGTAGCCAAAATGTGAGAGAGACTCGATAGAATTAGCTTCACTTTAAAAACCAAATTAATGAAGCTTATGTAATTATATAATATAATAAATACAAATAAGGTGAGAGATACATATGTATATTTACATGTGCATGAGTATAAGATATATATTTTATTAAAAAATTTACTCTATAACCGAAATTGCAAATAACCACCCATCAGGCGCCCCTACGCTTACAAAGAAACGCAAACAGTGGTAAAATAAAGACACAACATATCTTAAAGGATATAAATAGAAATAGTAGGTAAGATGTACATATTTACATTTTAAATTTATTATAGTAAATTATAGAGAAATATGCACATATTCAATAAAATCTGAGTACATGTAAATAAACAGTAATACAATATAAGTACACCACACTGACTAAAAGTTATGTACTATGCCGACCTTTTCTTATAAAACTAATATCTAACTATAATCAAATTGAACAATAAACGAGGTTATGTTTATAGCAAAGTCAAAATTTTGTAATTTATAAATATGACAAATTCGTAAATTTTAGCGTCATACCTGATCTCTTACGTCTGGCGTGCAACCACTACTTAAAATACCACTAACAATATCCGTTTTATTCACTACGACAGCCCCTATCAACAAGGGCACACCAATCTGCAATTTTCGAATGTTATTTTACTTTTTCTAACGATAAAACTAACCTCCATTATACTAGGTCTTTCACTTTCAGTATGTGTTTAATCGTTTGTATTTCTTCATCGCTAAAGTAGCTGTTACAAAATTCGCTTTTTACAGACACATCCGACGCAGTACTCGTTTTTGATGTTTGTTGCTGCTCCGCCTTGTTGCGCTTCTTTTTAGAGGGCATGTGAAAATTATTAAAAACAACTGTCAGTTTAAAAAAGTTAAATAAATTAAAAGAAAACCACAATTGTAAATTTATGTGGTTATTAGTGATTATTATGAAAATGACATACATACGTCAGACGTATTTAAAAGATTTTGTTTTAAATATGACACGTGACATATTAAAGAAAAACAGAAAACTTCCAATGGACTACGATATTTTATTTATAAAGATATTATATTTATTGTCCTACTTGGAAATTATAAATTCATCTTGATATGAACTACAGTTTACTGGAAAAAGTTTTTTAAATTATTACACATTTTTATTTCTCTAGACAATTTATAATTATTATTTTTATAATATTTAAGTATAGCGTCTTTTAACACAATTTTAAATTCCTCTCTAGTAATATTAAACTACGTATTTAATTTAATTCATTAACACTACTAAAATTTGTTTTAAAGTAATGAAAGTAGAAAATCAGTTCATCAACAAGAGATACAGGCTAAAAATATATTATTTAAATTAGATTTATACCTTGGAAAAGAACCGAACCGATGACTACTCCTCTACCAGGAGCAGTTTTGAAGTACTTTCCTCCATAGAGGGATGTAACTTCTGGAGCTTACTGTACATTGACTTTATATGATTTTAATATTTGTCCTGCTCTTCACAGTATCTATATACATAAAAATCCAAGTTTTAGAAAAATTAAAAAGTCTCAATTTAGCACATATCGTATGTTCATTAGTATTTTAAAATCGCCATCTTAGAAGTGCAATGATTTTGGTCTTCAAATAATATCGTTTATTCATCTATTTGTTACTACATTTACACTTTATATATTTAAAGGGTTTTTCCAATAAGGACTTGACAACTTTTTTTCAAAATAAAATGCAGACCATTTGAGATATTTCAAAAACTTTATTATTGGGTTGAAGTACAATCAAAACATTTATGAATGAAACTCGACTTCGTTCATATGGCCACCGCGGGTACGTTTGCAGCGGTCGATTCGTTGAACCCGTCGGCCACACAATGTTCGAAACGGCTTATTTCGCGTTCAATTTTAAGCTCTTCCAACGTTGACAGCTTGTTGGCATGCAATGACTTTGACGTAGCTTCAAATAATATCGTTTATTCATCTATTTGTTACTACATTTACACTTTATATATTTAAATATAATAAATGACCACAATCAATAAAAGTATGTTTAAATTAGATACGTTGAACTGCAATTTTTTTGATTATAAAATCGCTTGTTTGTAAAAATTAATGCCACTAACAGTAATTTGGTTTCAATAATTAAAATCAGCTTAGAAAACCTTGTACATTTTGATACATACCAGGTGTACCGGAATGTCATTACAGTCGTTTTTTTCGTAAAAAAACTACATACTTTTCAATAAAATGGGGCAAAATTTATTTATTCAAAGTATCGGACATTTGATTGTACACATCTTGCCCATCTTTGAGGCAATTTATGGATGCCATCCCAAAAAACTGTTTGTTCTTTGAGCAAAACCATTCACCGAGCCATTTTCTAACTTCCTCGAAATTGGCGAAGTGCTGCTCTGTAAGCGCGTGTCCCATTGATGCGAAAAGGTGATAATCGGACGAGGCAAGATCTTTAGAGTACGGCGGATGCAATATTATGTCCCATCCAAGTGCTTTCAACGCTTCCTTGATCTGTTTTGCTCGCAAGCCAGTGCGAGACGCTTTATCGTGCTGTAAAATTACTATAGCTTATCTTCGGGCTCATTGTCGGTAGCGACCAGTATTGTGTTTCACTATGTTTTAACAGTTTGTAATACACCACGACACTCTGGTCCCACCAATCACAGAGTACTGGCTTGCGACCAAAACGATTTGGCCTTAGAGTCTATGAGCGGGTTTCGACAAGTGATAACCATGCTTTTTTGCGCTTAAGCTTTTCGGAATAAATCCATTTTTCATTACCCGTCACTATTCGATACAGAAATGACTTCCGATCATACCTTTGAAGCAGCATTTCATAGACAATTTTTCGATTTTCCATTTGCCTGTCATTCAATTAATGTGGCACCCATTTTCCTATCTTTTGGGTTTTTCCTATTGCTCGTAATTGATCGCTAATCGTTTCTTGGGCCACATTTAACGCTTCGGCCAATAATTTTTGAGTTTGGGTCTTCAACCAATAACTTCCGCAGTTTCGCATCTTCAAACATTTTCGGTCTACCAGAACGTTCTTTGTCTTGCACAAGGAAATCACCGCTTTCGAATCGTCGAAACCACGCCTTACGTGTTTTTATGGTTGCTCATCGTAAGTTTCTTCCATCGAACGATGACTTTCAGCGACTTTTTTCTTTTGATTAAATAAGAAAAGTAATGCGTGCCGCAAATGCACTTTTTCAAGCACGAAATTCGACTATTTCAAAGAGGTATAAATCTATGGCAGTGTTACTTTCACAAAATATAACATGTATGGCTTTGAAACTTGATGTCAGTAGAATAAAATATGTATGTGTCAAGTCATAACATAAGCTTAGCGACTTCTGTTAGAAAAATAAGTAATGACTTTTACGATACACCTGGTACACTTGAATATTAAACACAAATATCAGAAATGTAACAAATTAAGTATACTTTAATTTTGTTGAAATCAACAACACAATAAAACAATATTTTTTTCTGTACAGCCAACAACAAACACACATTAAGAAAGAACGTTTTTAAAATCTGTTTTTCCGCATTTTTTGAGACTTATTCCTTTTTTGGAAGCATCAACAACTTGGTTGTTCGAAATAAAACGGGGGTTTCAATGTATTGCTTTTTTAAATAGTTTATGTTCAAGCAAGTGCGGACATTATCGTGGTACAGTAACAATTTTACTTTTAGTCAATTATCTTAAACCCTTTGAAAGGCTTTGGGCAAGCGTATCATAGTACACCATCAGAATTTATCAAATTACAATCATTTAGCATTATAGTTGCAATGTGTCAAATAATAGCAAAGATATTAGAGATCATAAAGTCTCGTCGAAATATAGCGGTGTGAGAATGCAAGTATGGTCCTGGAAAAAGCAAATACAACTTTCTTCTCCTTTGTCTTATTCTTAATCGGCTGTCGACTTTCTCACGTAAAATGCAAATAATATTGATCTTGTTGGATTGTTAAAAAACAATTTTTGATTGAGTGTACTCATTTCGAAAGACCCAAATAACCGAAATGCTGCTTTTCAGAATAGTATGTACAGATACGACTTTCTCATTTGTTACAATATTCTAGTATCTGCGGAGTAAACTTGTAAGAGTACTTTTGTTCGCTACTTATAGTGTATAAAGCATAGCGTGTGTTCATTAATATTTGATATCTCCACCTTGGAAATACAGTTACGTTAATTTAAAAATGATTTCAGTTCGTTAACTACTTAAACGCAGTACTTATTTTCGTCCGTTTATAATTATTTGTCATTGAAGTTTCATTTATTTTATTTAAAGTTGCATCGAGCAGTTAATATTTATAACAGTAGTGTTTCGTAATAGATCTGAAGGCCCATCATGTATAACATGGTAGATTTGTTACGGCTGGCATTGGTCGGTGCACTAAAATGATAACATAGCTAACGCTAAACCGATCACATATTAGTACCTGCAGGTCATGCCATCGATATCATTGGCCGTATTAAGATTTGTAGCCGAATCATAATTTCCATAGCTAATGGCATACTCACAAATTTTGTAATTAAAAATTATTCGTGTTAAATTAGTAAATATTGGTAAGTTGGTTTTGAATCAATTGTAGGAAAACCGTGTAAGTTTGGCTGCATACGTTTCAGTAGCAAATTTTGATGAACACGTAGATTCTGCACAAAACAGTGTTGTTCTTATCACTGCTGAAGTTTGTTTGATATAGCGAACAGTAACACGTCACAGTCATTATGTTTCTATTAGTAATAGTTGATTTTAGATGTTTAAATTTAATTATTTTTATGTGGCATTTATTGTAAATGACTACAACACAAAAACTCACACAATCTCTTTTCCATTTTCACTTGTTTTAAATTCACAAAAGAGTAAGAAAAAGAAAACGTCCATTTTATGATTACTCTGTAAGATTAAAGTGTTAAAATAAAAGCAACTTTGTATGCAAACTGCACTAAAATTAAATAACAACTTTATTATGAATTAAAATATATGTACATTTATTTTTTTCGTAAAAAATTAATTATACAAATAGATTATATATAATATTCATATACAAAATACCATACAAAACCTGTACAAACAATGTTGTTTTCTAACAATTGTATTTAATATAAATAATCAGTCAGGGTCAGGTAGGAATAATTATCACATTATTACGATGGTTAACGTAAAAAAAAGTTTAAAAAAACAATTAAATACTTAACTTACATTATTTTGTTATGAGTTCAAAAGATGTATCTATTTTCAACAGTAGACAAACCAGTATAAAATAAATTGTCTTAAATGTTATACTGCTGACATATCATCATTTAAAACATTATTTCCACTATGTCTTATCGTGAAATTTACATTTACTACATTAGAATTAGTTGCACTTGCACTAGAATTTATTGCACTTGAACTAGTGTCTGTTGAATTTGGATTATCGTACCTTGTATCGTTCAAGTCTGCAACCTCAAAATTATTTGAATTGTTTATAATGCCCCCCACATTTGCACTATCACGAAATTCTTGTCTCACGTTCCCACTTGCAGCGGTAGCGTGGATATTGTTTTCACTTGTAACATTCACGTTCGTACTGTTTTCTTGATCTTGTCGATTTTGAACGTTCCCTTCCAATACTGCAGGTATTACACTATTCGTTTGGACGTCATCGACTTCCTTCATATTCGGAAAAAGTGTCGCATAGGACGGAGGCTCTAAATCGTCATATCGAGGAGGATTGCTGTCCTCTTCTTGGATTATAAGGACGGCGGTTGTAGTGGAAGTGGTAGTCGCTGTCGCCGTGGGCTGAACTTCTTGCGTGGGCTCCGCCGGTGGTTTAGACTTTCTGAAGCATTCCCAAACTCCACAGAACATCAGGACGGTACCGCATATTAACAATCCAAGTAGAATATAACCCCAAGGACCATAATGTGACAGAGCAGCCGATAAAGTTTCAATGTTTGAAGTTTGAGTTTCCACTGTTGTTGTTGTTTCATCTGTGGTAGCTGGAAAGAGAAAGATACAGTTGAAATGTAGAAAAAATTCCGATAGATAAAGGAGGGTCAATAAACTGACAAATTTATCAGCACCATAACTCCTTCAATTTTCGACTTCGTTGTTAGTTTTTTCCTAAGTATAATCAAAAATGCATAATCCTATGTATACAAACCTTCATCGTTCAAGTACGGCCAATCTTGCCAAGGAGAATAAATCTTGGGCGTCTTTGTTGTTTTCGATTGTAATACGTTCATAATTCTATCATTCACTTCCGGACTCTTAAACTGTTTGAAGAATATCGACCAGGTAATCTTGCATAGCTTATCGTCTTCGTCATTCTTCGGCGCAACTTTAGGACAATTCTGATTTCCATCGCAAAGTAAATATTTCGAGACGCAGAATAGTGGTTCATAACCGATGGACATGCAAGTGTGTTGTAAACTATCTTTGCAAACATCACCTGGAAAGTTTCGTTTAATTATCGCTTGAACGTGAAAAAATTCATATAAAGTGCAAACCGTATTATAAAAAGTGATATATAAAAGTGAAAAAATGCGTTACTTTAATAAAAAAAGAACCATCTCTTTCCTATTAAAATAACGCATTTTTCACTTTTGTCAATTAGACGATTTTTATCGAAAAAATTTGTCCCCGACAAGCTTATGACTACTGACCAATCAATACATTCGACAGTAATTCGAAAACATGCTGCCACGATATTATATATAGCTGTCAACACGTTCGCTCCGTAAACAAGAATTGTATATTTAAGTTTCATGCCAAGGAGAATAAATCTTGTGGAGGTTAATTTCTTTTCGTAAAATTGCCCGTGAATTGTATATAATTAATAGAAACAGAAAAATAAATGAATGAGGATGAGAGAATTTTCATTTTCATTACCTCTACCAACGGCTGTCACCAATAACTTTTTCCCTTTGGCATGAGAAGGATCGGCAGGAGGTGTCCACTCTAAAACCACTTCCGGATTTAGAAGATTGATATCCGAGAGTATTCGTTGGGAACAGATATCGCCTGTCCAAATGGGTTCCGAGTTTCCATCTTGGTACTGCAATCAAAATAAAAAATTTTAGGTTGCTATTTGACAAAGAAGATATTTGTCGAAATTTCAATTTACATTAAGAAATAAAGTAATCAAAAATTTAGTATTTGAGTTGTTATTAGATTTATGTAATACGACGGTTCGGCAGTTTATCTATTGCTATCATCAGCAATAACTATAACAGATACCGTAGATAAAAGTTTAAAAATCCAAAAGCGAATGGCAAAGGGTAGTAGGGCGGTGGGTACTATCAACAATGTATTCACGTCAAAAGAGATCTCAAGGGCTTCGAAACTGAGAATATATAAACCAATTGTGCGACCAACGGTAACATACTCGAGCGAACTATGGACATTGACAAAACAGATGGAAGTAAAGCTGGAGGTATGGGAGAGGGCAGTGCTTCCTAAGATACTAGGAAGAGTGAAGCCAGAGGAAGGTGAGTGGAGGCGAAGAACGAACAAGGAAGTTCAGGAAATATATGGTGACCCATCCATGACGGCTTTTGTAAGGGCACAGAGAGTACGATGGCTGGGGCTCGTCAGCCGTATGCCGGGAAAAAGATACGCGAAGAAGATGTTGGAAGAGGGGACTGGCGAAAAGAAGAGGAAGGGACGCCCAAAGAAGAGATGGCTAGATGCGATTGTGAGTGATGTGGGGAGAGTGGGAGTGAAAGATTGGAGAAACAGGGCGGGAGATAGAGACGAATGGAGGAAAATTGTTGAAAGGATTAAGAAAATGTAATAGATGTATAGGTTTTGAAATGTAATATGAGATAAGCCATGGGTCTAAAGGCCCGTAGCGCTGAAAGATATATATTGTGTATGTATGTATGTATGTATATATATATATATATATATATATATATATATAATGTTCTCCTCATTTTTAATCTCGACATTTTATCCTCATTTTTAATCTCGACATTTTATCTTCATTTTTGTACTGTCTTTTCTTATTTCATTTTTCCGTCTTTCGAGTGAGCGATTCTATCGATAGTATGTGAAAACTTCATTTATGCCTTTTATGCGTTTTGGACTTGTATTTTGACATCTGGATTTAGACATTTGTCAAGAATTGGGGCATAAATTACCGGAAGAGAAGAAAAGTAGGAAGACAAAAGTCAAAGACAATGTATAGTACATTATTATATATAAAATACTAACTATTTCTTATCCTCTAATCCACAACTTAAATCCTAACATATTCACACCAAAACATTATCGAAAATTACGTCAGTTACTTTGCATAAAAATTGAAAATGGAAATAAGCACAATGTAATTTATTGCGATACTATTAGCAATAGACATTAATAAATTTTTATCGACAATTTTTATAAAGCGAAAAGGTTACAAAGTACACAATGACCGTGAAAAATCAAGTAATTACAATGCAAACCATCCATGAACTGCAACTATTAATATGAACATATTTTTCAGTTGTTGAGTTTACGTTTTCCCAAAAAGAAAGAAAGAAAAATGAAACTTATTTTTTATGGCTATTTATAACTACCAATGTATTTTTAAAATGCGAAAACGAATGTTAGTGAACTCACCGGCTCAATGGCCGAGTATAAAACTTAAAAAATGTAACGAAAAAAAAAAAATAAAATTCAATGGTTTTATTACAATTAAAAAAAACAACCGCCGCAACATAAATAACGCAACAATAAACCGTAAAATCTAATTTTATCACCGATGTAGTGATGTCAAGCCACAGTCATTAATAATAATAGTTGTCAGTCTCCTTAAATTGATTTATTGAATAGGACGTGTTATATAGATGTTATATTTCATGCTGCAACGTTGTTAGTATTAATTTGTAATACATATCTTGCTTGACTTTACGTGACTTGTGTAAAAGTCGAAAATGAAATGAGATTTGTTTACATCTTCCGAGTCCATTGGCAATCAGACAACGGTTCATGTAAAGACCTATACTGAATATTTATGTTATTTATATAAGAGAAGGTGACTTGTATTTACAAGTTTTATTTCGTCATCTTCGACTGGAACAATGACAAGTTAAACATAATTAAGAGTACAGTCGAATTCATTGTAATACCAACGAAGAAGTTGGATTACAAGTGCACTACGTTCACTCCTGCTCATGGAAGTACGAACAGTTGATAAAATTTCATAAAGTCGTTATTTATGAAATCGTTGTGTGTATTGAGACAATAATTTTATTACCACATAAGATACCTTGACAAATTTATAAACTAAGCAGCAAAAATTTACTTATTAGTAGACTGTTTCAACTTTGAATGCTAAATTATTCATAAATTGTTAAGGACTTTAAGTGCTTTATATTTCCACCATTTATTTACGACTTATATTTAGTTTATTAATTCCATATGTGTATATTTGCTTATATACATTTTATTCATTTACCGTACAAATTAATTGCATATTACCTTTATTTGATTTAAATTGTACGAGGATAGTTTGACAAGTAATGAGAATGACACATAGTTGGCGCTCTAATTGGTAAAACAAATGCACTGTAATTTAGGTTGCCTATTTATATGTTTACATTCCGATACTTAGATAAATCGGATGATTAGTTAATTTTTTGACAGCTGATTGAAAAAGAAGCAACACGTCGTTTTGTTAAAATGGAAAAAAGCAGAGTATCGTGCGGTGATTAAATACTTCGTAATTAAGGGTATGAAAGCTACCGAAATAAAAGATGAGTTACGGGAAACATTAGGTGAATCTGCTCCATCATCCGCCACAATAAGTAGATGGGTAAATGAATTTAAACGTGGTAGAACAAGCTGTATTGATGAAGCGCGCTCTGGAGCACCCAAAATCGTGACTTTTAAGGAAATGATTATAAAAATCCATAATATACAGTAACATAGTTCGAAAACGATCATGGAGCAAACACGATAAACCAGCTCAAACCACATCGAAAGCTGAATTGCATGATTACAAAGGTGTTGTGCTTTTTTGAGCTGCTTCCAAGGAACCAAACGATCAATTCTGATGTTTACTGTCAACAATTATTAAAACTGGATGAAGCAATCAAAGAAAAACGGCCAGAATTGTCAAATCGGAAAGGTGTAGTTTTCCACCAAGATAATGCAAGGCCTCACACATCTTTGGCAACTCGTGGGAAACTATTGAAGCTTGGCTGGGAAGTGATGCCACATCCCCCATACAGCCCTGATCTAGCACCATCTGATTACCATTTATTTCGAAGTTTGCAGAATTCTTTGAATGGTAAAACTTTCACAAATGACGATGACCTTCACTCGCACCTGGTTCACTTTTTTGCTGATAAAGACCAGAAATTTTATGAGCGCGGAATCTTGCAGCTGAAAGAAAGATGGCAAAAGGTCATTGAGAAAAATGGAAAATATATAATTGATTAAAAACTATTCTTTGTTTAAAAAAAAGCGTTTTATTTTATACTACAAAAGTACTTAGTTGCCAACCCAATACTTTCAGATTAAAAGCAGGACAACTGCACATATATTGTTAGTACGTTATAAGTGTAAAAATTGGACATTTCTAGTTACAAATAATTAATAAATAACACGATAAGTTTTAGTTGCGTTCGCAAAATTTATGTAACATGTGTGTAACACGTGTCACATTTACGATATTGCAATAACATATAATTTCAAGACTTTTTAACCCTTCATTACCAATAATTACTAAAAGAGAGAATTATAAAAATTCGTTCACTTGCTAGATTTGACCGCACGACCTTTTATTTTTCGAGCATACGCAGTAAGTACCTCGTGGTACATATCACGTTCTCTTTTTTTAAATGTATGTAATGATACTATTCAAGTAACCACTATTGATAAAAACTAGAAGAGATATTAAATTAATTAGAATATTATGTATCGCTTATAAAAGTCTAGATGCTTACTTAAATTAAAATTAAAATGTTTAATACTAGACAAACCTAAACATGGCAAATATTGAAACTACAAAATAAAATCTAAGGCTTTAATAAGAATATCTTTAATTTTAAAGCCAGTTAATAATTTTAATAGTATTTCACAATAAATAAGATTATAAAGCTGCAAGGGATAACTTTCAGCATTTTGTCAATACAGGATGCCGGTAAAAAGGATTACGGGACCATTGTAATTTGTTTCGTAAAACAAAAATTAAGTAAAAATATATAAAATATGAATCAATTTAAATGTGAATATGTTTATGAAACTATCAAAAAGCATTTACCGTGTCAAAAGATCGCCCAGTAAACCTTTAAATGTTAAAAAGAAGTCGGTAATAAATTATTGGAGTTATGTAAAGAAACGTGAAGGTTCGAACATCTCAATCATTCCATGCATTCGAAAAAAATGTCAAAGGTAGATAGACAACAAATAAAAAAAAAGTGAAAATTAGTACTATAAGAAACAGTCGCAGAATATAAAGAGACGTCTGCAAAACATTCATAATGGCATGTGAATATTCGAAAACCATTACTACTTAAGGTAATGAATCAAATGAAAAAAATGCTTGAGGCTACGAATACATATTTTCGTTAATTAATTACAGGTCTTGTTTCAAATACATAATTCCTTTCCGTTTTATTCTTTTGCCTTCTTAATGAACGTTTCGTGTGTGTGTGCGTGTGTAATAACAAAACCATAAAAACATATAAGCATTATCTTTATCTTTGAATTTGATGTCTCTCTTCTAATCTTCTACGCGTGACAGTTATTTTTTCAAAGAAGTATAAGTCGCTAACTATATGGTATCAATTTTTTTGATCGTCGGCCAATTCGTGGCGAACAAATTGGCCGACGCCAATGGCATCTTTAATTTTATAATAATAATAATAAATTAGTTTAGTACAAAATAAAATCCGAACTACGCAAGTGTACCTTAGTACAGTTGTATCACTAATCACAGCGATAATATAAATACCTGTGTCATATCCGTCCCAATCTCACCGGACTCTGGTTATGATAAATGTTGAACTTAAACTTGAATGGAGACTGATGTAGTATAGGTATCGTAGTAAGTGTGAAACAAGTTTGATTTCAATCAAGATTTAAGATAAAAATGTTCCTATTTTTTAAATGATCCTCGTATACTATGTGATCTCAACCTATATTTTGTTAAGAGCAAAATGAGGTAAGTACAATAATTTTGGTTATCAATAAGAGTGAACATTTGCAAACAGCAAAACAATTTCTTGTTAAATTGTTGAACACAGTTGTCTTTCAAGCACTTCATTCATCCTCAATCATCTAGCAAACAACTTCAGTTTTTTCTACTCAGTTTTTGGACGGTCAAATTTTTGTTGCCTTCAAGCATCTCATGACCAGTTAACTCACTTAAATCACCTACTTTTGAATACTGAATAAGCTTTCCTCACCGAAACATTTGACGTACAATTCGATAAAACCTTTAACGAGTTTAACATCAAAAATTAATTGCAACTTTGAAACTAATTTTCCATTTGTTCGTCAAAACATGTAACTAGTTATGAATTTTTATCGGCGCGACAGGATAAGATCAAATGTTGTAAATTCTTAAGTACGTATGTACCAACAAACTTTGGTCTTGGATGAGTCACCGTAAATATACGGTATGTACTTATTACGAACCTGCTGTGCAGACAAATGTGACCACTCTACATATAACCACTATTGGATGTATAACCGGAACTGATATGACAGTAAAGGTTGCTGTAGTACAAAATAAAACGGTACAACAGGTTACTCCCATAATTTCTTTTATATTGGAGAAGTTTAGTTCTTTTGGGCAGAGACTGTATTATGATGATTGATGTAGTTTTCAAACCTTAATATCATTGAAAATTTATAGACAGACATTAAAAAAGTAGTATCCATAACTCTGAAACACTGTTAATAATTAACGAACAGCATGCTTCCGCGATGTTGAAAAATAAATCGAAGTAGTAGAAAATAAATCGAAGAAGTATATGTATATTCTTATGGAAACAAAGAGAGGTGAACAACATTTTTCCTAAACGTAGAGCAGGGTGAACATTTTTTGTGAGGGTTAGCCTTTCATTTTTGCAATTGTAGGAAAGTTCCTCCACTATGTAACAAGCATACGAGGAGGGATTGAAAAGTCCACGGAATGGAAATAAAGAAAAAAAAACTGTTTGAAATTAAGTTTATTTCACAAGACAATCCCCTGTCACCTCGATCTTTTGGACCAGCGATGATCAGAATTCTCTGTTATCATAACTCTCAAGTTTGTTAAAATAGGAATCTACAGCAGCTTCAACATCATTATCTAATGAAAATTTTTGAACTGCAAGGTCGTGGAAAAGGTATGTAGTGATCCGACGGTATTAGATCCGGCGAATTATGGGGGTGCGGTAACAAATCTAAGCCTAATTCGTTAATTTCTGTCATAGCAACAGCGCTTGCGTAAAACTGTAAATTGCCTTGACGAAACATGATTTTTTTCCTAGCTAAACCTAATTATTTATTTAATTTGTCTAAAAGACTCGCGAATATAAATCTTATGATGATTTGGCCTTCTAGAACAAAGTCAATGGGAGGAATATCTCTTACATCACCAAAAATGGAAGCCATTACCTTTCCTGCAAATGGAACAGTCATTGTCTTCTTTGAATGTGGGGGCACCCACGTTATGGACACCTTTTTTATAGCAAACTCTTTATTCAAAATATATGGTGAGCGTTTTTTGCAGCTTCCATTATCTTAGACGTTTTTAAAAGATAGTCTATTAACACCATAGCATGCACTTTTTCAACGATTCCCGGTCTATTAGCAGACTTTGGAGGTTTACTACGTGATGCTTTCTTAACAATTGTACGACCACATTTCAAATCACGAATCCATTTGTCAACAGTAGAAAATAAAAGAGAAGAGTTCTTTAAACCATCCTTCATCTCATTACGAATATTTGTTGCTGATAAGCTTTTCAGGAAGTGCTTAATGGCAGTATGAATTTCAACAGTATCCATCTCGTCAAAAACTGAAACGCTCTTAATTAAACAATCGTTACCAAAGAAAAAGGACAACTTGCTTGTGTACCACAAAAACAGTGTATCATTCCACTGACTTTTCAGTCCAACTTCGTAGTTTGTAGAAGCTTTTTGTTTTAATACTACAACATTTCGCCTGTTACATTCGATGTTATAAGCTTGATACCTTTACTATGTGAATTGACAGACAAAGACCAATAGAGTGAAGTGCGAGATTTCCAGACTTATTTCTTTCTCATATAACTATTTAAAAGCAAAAATCTATGTTAATAAATAACAAAACTTAAGAGGCCTATCTTAGTAATCAAGAAGAATTTAGAAAAACTCTTCAAGCTACTTACCATAGCATTCAAAAGAAGACTACGCAATTAAATGACAAAATTTTTTATTAAATATATAATTGATCTGGATTATTGTGGTTTTTCTGACAATTACGGTTATGAATGAATGTTATTTTATTTGCGTCAGTCGTAGTTATTACTCAGATTAACACTATTACTCAACAATATCGATGGTATATAAAAATTGAAATCACAATAAATATTCGAAACGAGCTCTACGAGTAGCAACACACTTTTTCGAATCACGAACTGCCTCCCGTGCCCAAAAATTCCAAGTTTGATCCGAAATCGCTGGCAACCGTTTTTCAATCTCTATCGAAGGTCCTCAATTTCTTGATCTTGGGTAGAATACACTAGTGATTTTAGATGATTCTATACATAATAATGTAGAGAATTAAGATCATTAGACCATGCAGGTCAAAGCATGGGTTCAACACAGCCATTCCATCTTTCGGAATATAGCGCGTTTAAAAATTCACGTGTTGTTAGACTAAAATGACCGGTGCACCGCCATGAATAAACCGCAGGCGTCTTCTAATATTTAGTGGCCATTTATTTTCTAAAAAGTACCCTATAGTTCTGGCCAGAAAGTCGTTCAGATAGTACAAAAGTACCGATCAAGTAGTCGTCGAAAATTTCTATTCACATATTAATTGAGAACTGCTGTTAATGTCTGGGCTGAATAATGGGCATGAGTATTTTCTTCTTGTCAGCAATGTAATTGTGAAAATTAATGATACCAGTCCTCGTAAAGCCAGCTTCATCTGTAAAAATTTTGTTACCAACAATTATTCACAAAGAGCTGCTTGGAAGTCATATTCATTAAATCCTTGTAAAGTTTGTTGGTTCTTAAAATCCGTCACACAGTCATATGAGTGACACTCATCTGGATTTTGCTCAATGCAATTTAATACACGTTCTTCCAACTCCAAAGTTCTTGTAGTTCCTGGTTTTCCGTGATCTCGACCTACCGGTTTGGAAGATCCTGTTTCCCTTAATCTTACATGAAGCCTTCCAAACTTTTTCTCATTGGTAAAGTACGGTTTGGGGAACGGTCTGTGTACAGTCTTCTTGCTTCAACCCTATTACAATGTATCAAACCGTACATTAAATGCACATGTCTTCAAAAGTATCGGGTTTTTCAATAAGGGCATAACAATTTTATATTTAAATAAAATTAATTAAAATATTGTGCTGTAGTTTATTCCAGATGCAGTACACATGTTACATTTAACTATGGAATTCGATCTCACCGCGAGCACGTTTGCAGCGATCGATTTTTTGGAGCCAATTTTTACCCTTTCACATATATCGACCGGAACGTTGGCAATTTCGAACTCGATATTGTCCCTGAGCTCTTATAACGTTGTTGGTTTGTTGGCACAAACCAACGACTTAACATAACCCCATAAAAAGAATATGGCACCATCCTTTTGGAACCACATATCACTGATGTCTAGTCCATTCAATTCTAGCCAAAAATAGTCTTCCAACAAAGCACGATAGCGAACTCTATCGACCGTAACATACCGTTCTTTCTCATCGACGAAAAAATATAGTCCAATCACAACTCCGGCATGAAATACGCATCACATAGTAATTTTTTGTGGTTGTAACGGAGCCTGCTGTAGCACATGTGGGTTTGTTGCTGTTCAATAACACATATTTTACTTAGTGAATTAATGAAATTCAGAATTTTCTTTTAATTTTACAAGAGCTCAATCGGAGAAGTTCCGGCGCTTCAAATAATCAAGAGGCTTCAGTTCTTGACTTAATTTGATCTTGTAAGGGTATAAGCCGAGATCTTCGCCACAATGTGGTTTGAGAAATTCCCAATTCCTGTGAACGGCATGGAATCGACTGATTCGGCTCATTTTAAACTGAAGCACTTACGGCTGCGATATTTTCGGTACTTCAACCGGTGCATTGTCTCATGACACAGGAACATCCAATAGTAAATATTTTAACAGGAATTTATCCACTATAGCACGCACAGCCTGTCTGGTGGGACGATTATTACGACCGAAAATTGGAGTAAACGCTCTTAAAGTTGCGACCGCCGACTCACAATTGTGGTAGTAATTTTTAATAAATTCCAAACATTGCTCGTTCGTGAACTTCGCTATGATAAAAATGTTAACCTTGACTGACGTTTTGACGTTGACAGGCCATGAAAAACGTACAAGGGTGCGTTCGTATTAAAAGAAAAATTTGTTATGTCCCTATTGGAAAATCTTTTATTTCCTATTTTTGTACGATTACTTTTAAAACAATTTTAATTACTAAATGACCTCATGCACTGTCAAAATTGATAATTTGTTTGTTTATTTTGTGTTGCTGGCAATTAGCATTGTTTTGACAATTATTATGAAAATCTTTAAGTAGTTCTAATTCTTTATGGAACCGCTGTACGACATACATATATTTATTAAAGATTTTTCTTATTTTTGTCGTTTGTGTATAATCGGCCCACTATTTTTGTTACACCCTATATAAAATATGATATAATTACATAAACAGTATAAAATAAACAGTAACATATAAAGGATATCACCTACCACATTTAAATGGCATGACTCACTCCTTTGGGTTCTCCTAAACTTTCTCTGTATATCTTCCGGTATAGTTTCGATAATGTTCAAGTAGATAACGTGAGTTTCCGGTGCGCTAATCTTCAATTTGCATACAGGCGTGTATTCGTTGACTGCAAAAGCGATTGTGGCCGCTGATTCGTCGAATTGATCAAGTATTAACTCCATAATGGGACCGCATAAATCTACTTTAGTGCTGATTACTGAAAACGAAAAAAGAAATTTTATGATCTTCGCTGGGTCTAAATATTTTATTTTTATGCTCTACATATGAATCATGTACGTATGTATGTCAATTTTTCGAATTTTCCTAATTCCGTTCTTATTTAAATACGGTGATTCAGTTTTATTTGTTTGAAATTTTACTAAACCAACTTGTTTTCGAAACGATTTCAAGTTTTATCATTTAGAACAGTAAACTGCATAGTGAAAACATGTTTATCCACTTTTTGGTTTATTTATATGCCACTACGTACTCTGTAAACTTTACTTTTAGTATTTCTTTTTATATGCTACATACATACATTAATTACAATATTTTCGATGTTTTTATTCCATATATTTACTACCTTTTTAAATAGGATGGAACGGATATTTGCATATAATACATACATTTAAAGTATTTTAAAACATGCTCTGTTACATAGGAAGCACCTAGCGTAGGTGGATGTTTTCTCAATTAATTTTGGCGTAAATATTGCCGTATTGAAATAATAAAATTATATTAAAATGTACCGGTCGCCATAAATAAATGAACAGCCAGTAAACGTTCATATTTTAATGAAATTTTCAGGAAACATGTACATATTTTGTTCGTACGAGCAAACGATGAAACATTCTTTACACCCAAGGTGCCATTGGCAATGAACTAAAAAATATTTTTGTTCTTCTGTTGATATTATTTACTTAACTTTCACTGTAAAACATACTTGTTAAGAACTTTAAGTATTTCTTCGCAATTTATATTTAGTTTTATTAATTTCACATATGCATATTTCTCTTTATTATATTGATTTATTGCAATATATAATATTTAAACTTATAAAATTTTTTATCAGGTTGTTACATATGAAATGTCCGATTTTGTAAGGAATAAAAAAAAGTCTAAATTTAGAAAAATATAAATATTTATTCTGCAAAATAGTCTCCATTTACATCAATAGTTTGTTGCCAACGGCCTGGAAACTGAAAAATTCCCTTTGAAAAGAAATCTAGGTTTTGACGGCTCACATATTGCTCAAACACTGCTATTACAGACTCTCGGTAAGGGAAGTCCCTATTTTTTAAGTGATTGTCTAAACTTCGGAAAAAATGAAAATCAGTTGGCGAAAGGTCAGGTGAATAAGGTGGGTGAGGGAGAATTTCGTAACCAAATTTCGAAAGCTTTTGGATTGTCTGTCGTGCAACACGAGGTCTTGCATTATCATGAAGAAATAAATAAGAAAGTGAGGCTCAATTTTCCATGCATAGTTTCCAGTTCGGCACAATAGGACGCTGCCGTGATGGTTTCACCAGGTTGCAAAAATGAATAGTGAATAATACCCTTACTGGTCCACCATACAGTCACCATAATCTTTCGCGGGTGAAGTGATGCTCGTGCATGCTGTCTTGGTGCTTCACCTCGATCTAATCATTGTCCCGACCGTCTCCGATTATCATATAGTATCCACTTTTCGTCACACGTTACCACTCGATGAAGAAACGGTTCAACTTTCTGTCGATTAGCCAAAGAGGTAACCACCTCTAATCGACGGAGCTTATTGGCTTCCGTTAATTGGTGCGGCACCCATCGATCGAGTTTCTTCACTTTGCCAATCGAAGAAAGGCGACGACTAATGGTGGCAATGGACACTTTAAATATTTCTGCAAGGCTACGCGCTGTTGTCGACGGATTACTTTCAACTTCTACACGCAGCTCGTCGTCATTAACGGTGCTACGCGCATATCCGCGAGGCTCATTTTCCAAATCAAAATTTCCCTCGCTGAATTTTTTAAACCATCGCCGTAATGTGCGTTCATTACACGTGGTTTCACCGAACGTCTGGTTAATTTCTCGCGTTGCTGCAGCTGCATTTAATCCCTTTTTAAATTGAAAGAGGTAAATTGCCCGAATATCTCTTGCCGACAGCATTTCCATAGGCGAGACAAAGACAGGTGTATTAATCTTTCCAAGAAATGGAACAGGTACACACTTCAAAATAAATACCCTTTTCTACAAATACAATAATAATTTTCACCAAAAACATACACGTTTTCACACAGGTGCGATTCAGTTCAGACTGAAGGAAAAAACGGACATTACATTTGTAACAACCTGATATAAATAATTCATTCGTTATTATTAGTAATATGTTCGTTTTATTTTTATTTTTCTTTTAATTTACTTTGTTTCATTATTAATGTTTTTTTTGTTTTTGTAAAATTTACGAATACAATAAATATTATTATAATTATTATAATACAGTCGTGTGCACGAAAATAGCGGTCCTAAATTATTACCTATAAACAACATTTACAACGAACAATTTTGATGCAGCTACATTGAAATTATTTAAAATCCTTGAATATTTATGGTTTCTGGTAAAGTACCGAATATGTGGCGGAATTACTGAGCTTTCTAGTCATGTGCTGTTATTGGCTTATGCATTAAAAAAGCAGTACCATAGCTGACGGCACTAAACGCAGACGTATAAAGTTCTGTGTGTTGCAGAATAATTCAACAATTTTTTAATCATATCATCCATTTCTGTTATGATATGGACCAAGCATAGCATCGTTCGTCGGAAAAAAGAGCAATTCTACTCTATACAAAATACGTTCTAATGTTCTACGAAAATGATTGCAAACGTTAAGAATAGGAGAAAAGTGAAAGAAAATCGTGATGAAAGAGAAATATTAATCCTAGGAAAGACAGAAACGTTGTGCAAAGAAGACACCGGTCATAAGTTCGACTGCAATTAAAAGTGAGTTACACCTTTGTACGAGTACCTCTACTACTAGACGAAGATTGCTGCAAGAAGGCCTAGGATAGTACCATTATTAAGTAAAAGGCAAATAAAGGGTTTTCCAATAAGGACTTGACAACTTTTTTTCAAAATAAAATGCAGACCATTTGAGATATTTCGAAAACTTTATTATCAGGTTGAAGTACAATCAAAACATTTATGAATGGAACTCGACTTCGTTCATATGGCCACCGCGGGCACGTTTGCAGCGGTCGATTCGTTGGACCCAATTTTCGATGACTCGGCCACACAATTCGGCCGAAACAGCTGCTATTTCGCGTACAATGTTGGCTCTGAGCTCTTCCAACGTTGTCGGCTTGTTGGCATAGACCAATGACTTGACATAGCCCCAAAGAAAAAAGTCTAGAGGCGTAAAATCGCACGAACGAGGCGGCCAATCGACTGGTCCTTTTCTTGAGATAACACGCTCATCAAACTTACTCTTCAATAAATCGATTGTAACGTGTGCTGTGTGGCTTGTGGCGCCGTCCTGCTGAAACCACATGTTGTCCAAGTCCATATCTTCCAATTCGGGCCAAAAATAATCGGTAACCATGGCGCGATAACGATTACCATTCACAGTAACGTGACGATCATTATCGTCGACGAAAAAATATGACCCTACGACGCCGCCGGCATGCAAACTGCACCAAAGTTATTTTTTGTGGATGAAGTGGTGTTTCATGAAGCACATGTGGATTTTCACCCGACCAATAACGCATATTTTGCTTATTGAGAACGCCGTGGAATTAACTGATTTGGATCATTTGCTACGGACGTTTCAACAGCAGCGATATTTTCGACACTGGCACGGCAACATCACACAACGAATATGTAGACTCAAATTTTTGCCCTAAACTTGTTACTGCCTGTCTACTAGGGCGAGAATTACGACCGAAAATCGGAGTTAACGCTCTTAAAGTAGCGGTCACGACTCCGATTTTCTGTAGTAACTTTTTATAATTTGCAGACGTTGTTCGTACGTGTACTTTACCATGATGAAAATGTTAAGTTTACTGAATAAATTGACAGTGACAGTTCGATGATTAGTGAAAGGGTGCGTTGACAAATTGAATTAAAAGTTGTCAAGTCCCTATTGGAAAACCCTTTACAAAGTAGATTGTCATTTGCTCATGGGGCGAAAAAAAGTGACGTAATGTACTGTGGTCCGATGAATCGAAAATAGTTTTATTAATTCCGGTACGTACCAACAACACACATGAAGATCACCACTGACAGCGTTTCAACCCCAGTACACCAAAAAGACGGTAAAATTCGGAGGCACAAACATCATGCTGTGGGGGTGTGTTTCGTGGTATTGCGAAGCCCTTTACCCAAGATGGAAGGCATAATAAATGCTGATGTCTATGTGAACATATTACAAACTGTGCTTCTACCACATTCAGAGGAAGAAATGACACTAAGATAGTTGTATATGCAGGATAACGTGTTTCTCGTAAAGCGAATACATGTTTTCGAGATAATAACGTTCGCGTTTTGGGTTGGCCGGCACAATCGTCAGACTTAAAACCCATTGAAAGTTTATTGGTGGAGTTGAAAAAGACTGTACCTACTACTAAGCCGCAAAATATTGACGATCTGTGGAGGATATACCAAGCCGAATGGGAATCAATTTCAGCAGAAACATGCAGGCAACTGGTGAACTCGCTGCCACACAGGTGTCAGTAGGTGATGAACGATGAAGGCCAAGCAACAAAATATTAAGTGTTTCAATTCAATTAACTAAGTAAAAATGACATTTGGTAAGTATTTTGGCATAACTGTTATTTGAATGCACAATTGTGCCCTAGAATATAAACAGTTTTATTTTCTCTTTCGTATTAAGAAACCTATCTATTTATTGTTATAGTTACCCCAAGGAACAATTTTTAAATTTCGCGGGTGTTTTAAGTTGCCCAAGGAAAAAATAACTACATCTAAAATTATATTTTATTTTATTACAGCATGAATATTAATAATTAAGGTGTATATTTCAAAATCAAAATTAAAACGAAAACCGTACGCATTAAAAACATGTTATTTCCTAATTTCTTGAATGAATTGAAATCATAGCTAACCTTTATTTTTACTACTACCAACTCAAAACTTCTGCGTAATTTAAAAATTGTTCCTTGGGACGTAGCATGTTGGAATAAAGATTTCAATAAACTAGAATTTCTTTTATTTAACGTATAAATTGATATTTCAGAAAATTTAAGGCCACTGCCATTTTCGTGCAAATGATTGTACATATAAAATGTTAACGATATACTTAACCGACAAAGGTCTACAGCGTCTCTTTTGCAGCGTTATTGATTCGTGTATCGATCAATGTACATTTTACCGATGCGAACGTGTAATACTCATCGTTGCTGTTCAGTCAAATTTGGCGCCAGCGCAAACATGTTCCTATTTCAGATCATATACCTCGTATTTCTCCGTCGCCTTGCAGTATATAAAAACAATATGCGATGGCGAACAGTTTCCCTTTCACAAAGGGTCTGCAGCTAGAGCAATAATAGAAGGCGAATCGATCTGACATTTTTAAAAGACCCATTTAAGTCAAACGAACATCTTGCATGACGACGATCTTTACTTGCTGCTTTCAGCCTACCCGATCGATTATACTCTAATTACCTACGTATATTGTATAGTTTTGTAAGATTAAGTTCTCGATAAGACCTTTCTACCATAATAGTCATAAAGGCATACAAGCACATTAGAATATCCTGCCGGGATGAAAATACTTACCGCAAATAGACACTACAAGCACACAAATTTGACGACATAAGCAGATTTCTATTAAGGATTGATACATGTACATGTACACGTAGTTGCAAATCATTACGCAGACGGTATTAATACTGTTAATAATGCAAATATATGTACAGCCCATACAACGTTTATTGAAATATATTTTATTTTTTTCGAAGCGTTGTTAAGTTTGATTTATGTAAATACTTTTATTTTATTTAAATAAATATATTAAAGATTTATAAGGCTTTTATTTAGAAATACAAGCGTATCTTTAAAAAGCGAATAATATTTATAATGTTTTATTTTTTACCATTAAAAGAATTGCGCTATTGAAATTAATAATCCAGCCCCAATCAGCGAACAAGTTAAACTAGGTTAACGTAGTAATACTTATAGGTTTACTTAGTCTTAGTAGAGTGTAAAAGAATACCTTCTATTCGACAACATCATCAATTAAACAAGTTTGGACGTAGCAAGATAGTCCGCTTACGAGAAACTGGATTATCCATTCGGAATGCTGCTAATCATGTAAGACGTAGTGTTGTTTCAATTGCCTTGTGATGGCAAAGAAGAACAGAAAATAATGAGGAACGACGACGTTTACAGCAAAGACGTTCAGACACACCACTGATCGTGATATTTGAGTTGTGGCCCTTAGGAAGATTGCAGATAGATGAAGAAGTTTAATTTATCGACAAATCTCTATACGATCACAACTGTCCTTAAGTTTAGTCGTATTACTTAAAACTATGAATTTATTATGAAAAGAATTAGGTAAAAATTGTACTTAAAAAGACTATCTTATACGTATATGCATAATTTTTGATAAATACGAACATAATTAGCAGATTATTTTAGAAGGAATTTGTTTCTTAGAAATAAGGCGATTCTGGTCATAACCAGCAGGGGCTCACAATCCCCATACTGCTTTGAATAGATATTACTTGATTTATGGTCCGGGTTTTATGAATATTGTTTATTACAGAGTTGACACTGCCAACGTTTAAAGATTTTAAGAGCATGTAATATGGTCGAAAATAAGCTAAAAAGTCTTGAGAAGCATATGTATATTCGCAAATTAATCGTTTAAGAGATAACAGTAATTCTGTTGCAAGAGCAAACTTAATTGTCATTCGTGGTTTTTGTTCAGGTGTTGTATTTTCACATAGAAAGATTATAACTAAAGAAAGTGTTTAAAATGCTATTCTTCCATTACGACACAGGATCTACTCCTTCTTTCAAAGGAAGTGCGCATCCTTTCAAATTATTAATTATTTGACAACAGCGTTCTATTTGTTGACGCAATTGTAGAAGATCATTTACCTGTCTTTCCTACACTAAGCTTTTTAAATAACCACAAATACTAAAATCCAACGGATTTAAATCCGGAAACTCTCTCACCCTATTCAAAATTGTTCGAAACTTACAATTTTAGGCCCGTATAGCGCCTAAACTAAGCAACTTTACCTAAGTAAGTGTTAAAAGAAGTGTTTTATGTAAAAATACAGTAACTCCTTAATAGAAACCACGAAAGCAAATTTAGTCTGCTATTGCAATAAAATCGCTGTTATCTCGTAAACTGATTTACGAATATGTGTATGCTTATTAAAACTTTTTACTTTATTTTCATAAATAAAGTATTACATGCCCTTAAAATATTTAAACGTTGTTTTAAAACACCCTGTATACAATACGCTTGAAGAAATCTAGAAGAGAATAATGCGTAAATTAGACATTAATATCCATCATACATGAGCAAATAAATTAGAAAGTTATCATTAATTTCATCACTATTATTATTATTATTATTACTATTCCCCATACAAATCTTTAGGATTTTTTGAAATAGCTTTCTAATTACATCGTTTATACAATTTGGAAATTATTATTTTTTAAAGGTTTGTTATTTTTATGTTATCAATAGTCAATTCCAGTTGTAATATGCGGTTCATAATTTTATTACAATCATTAGTAATCAGAGTAATGAAATTATGATATTTGTTGTGAAATTGCAAAAATAAAGCAGTTAATCCTTGAGGAAAAGTCATAGATCGTAGCTATACGAGGTGTGGCAATTAAGTAACGAGACTGGTGTGCGAAATGTCATTTATTGTAAATAAATTCTCATCTCCCATATCTATACACCGCTGTATACGTGTCTTAAATTGTTCAACACAATGCTGTAGTTCATCAGTTGTCAGCCACTTCAACAACTCTGCCGTTTTGCGTGCTCAATCGACTGAACAATGTGTTCCCTTTAGTGCACTTTTCACTTTTGGGAACATGTAGATATCACATAGTACGAGATCTGACGAGTACAGAGGATGATCAAGCACAACAATACGCTTGCCCACTAAAAACTGCTTCGCAGATAGAACTTGTGGGCTGATGTGTTGTCCTGGTGCAGAATCCACAAGTCGTTTTTCCATAATTTCGGTCTTTTCTTTCCCTACTCTTTCCCTCAGCTTGATTGGAACTTCTTTGTAGTATTTCTGATTAACAGTAACCCTCAGGCACCAAGTCAGACATGATAACACCTTTAATATAGAAAATGTCTTGGCGATCTGGCGGCCTTCTAGTGCATCGATTGACGCTTTGTTTCCGGCTCATACTGAAAAATCCAAGTTTCCTCACACGTGATGATCTTTGTGAGCAAGTCTGGTTCTTCTGTGATGATGATGTCAGAGCAAATGTTCATTGGATTGTCTTTTTGTTCCTGGGTGAGGCTTTTCGGCACCATTTTTGCACAAATTTTTGTTATGCTTACTTCATCATGCTAAATATATCTAACTGTTTTTTTGTTAATATTTACCACATCGACAATCATCAAAATCGCACACGTGACATAACATTATAATCAAATACCTCCTTTAACATTTGTAAACAATCTGTTGGCGATTTTTTTAATTCGACAAGGAATTTCAGGTTAATTCGCTGATCGATTTTTATGTCAACCATTATCAGGGCGCTACTAAATAACAGTGTCTTCTACAATTAAAAGACGAAACATCGGGTTGTTGCTTGGGAAGTATGTATCAAGGTCAATGACATTTCAATTCTCGCCCGGTGTGGCTGCGCGATGGAAAGAGCGCAGTCTCGTTATTTAATTGTCATACCTCGTACATGAAACGAAACTTTCCAAAAGAGAAATTGCACAACGATTAAAAATTTCAGAATATTGTGTACGATAAACTGTTATAATGCAAGAAACTTGTCAACATTGTGATCGCAGAAGCAACGGACAGCAAAAAATAACAATGGACAGTTGAAGACAAATATATTAGAGTGTTATGCTGAAGAAATCGCCGACCTACGGCTACAGATATTGTCGCAGAATTTAATGTTCGTCATCGCAAAACAATTAGTGTAACTACAGTTAAATGGCGTTTAACATGAGCTGACTGAAAAACCAAGTAGCTGGGAAAAACATATATTTTCGTCCAACATAGTAAAGGAGACTTTTTTTGACACATACTCATAAAAATTGGAATGAGCAGTCAAAACAAGTTCTATGGTCAGACAAGTCAAAGTTTGAAATTCATAGCAATAAACACCGCACATTTGTCCACCATCGCGTAGGAGAAAGAGTATAGTGAAAACAATTAAACATAATGGGGGGTGCTATCTGCTTCTGGGTTTCCGGGCTGGAACCGCGTCACTAGTATATCTGCCGACGTTTCGTACCCATTTGTATGGGGCATCTTCAGGGCTGAACTACTGCACTGAAACTCAGTTTCAGTGCAGATATACTAGTGACGCGGTTCCAGCCCGGAAACCCAGAAGCAGATAGCATGGACCACGACCGCGGAAGTCTACGTACCAAATAATGGGGGGTATTGTTACGATCTGGAAACTAGTCCAAAACTGTGGCTTTCCTTAGGTTAAAAATTGTTATTATTTTCTTCAGATAGGGATTGTCCTAAAATTGAGAATCGCTGTTTTAGACAATAACCTATTACCTACAAAGGTTTAGGGTAGTTTGACAAGCAGTGAGAATGGAAAAGAAAAACGAATTTTTTAAATACAAAATAATTTTTATTTTTCAATAAATTCTCCTAAAAGAACAATACATTTATTCCAACGGTGCTCCAATGCCCTTATGCCATCTCTAAAATGCGATTCCGGAAGGCTTGCAAAATACTCATTTACGAAGATGATAAGCTCGTCGTTAGACGAAAATTTCTTTCCACCTAGTGCTGTTTTCAATTTTGGAAAAAGGTGGAAGTCGGAAGGGGCTAGATCCGGCGAATCAGGCGGATGCGGTACTAATCGGAAATGCAAATCGTGGATTTTAGACATCGCAACTGTGCTGGTATGCGAGGGAGCGTTGTCTTGGTGAAATAGAATCTTTTTCTTTGCCATTCCTGGCCGTTTAGCACGAATCTCAACATTTAATTTTTGTAGAAGTTCTGCATAATATTGTCCGTTTATTGTAGCACTTTTCTGAAGGTAATCAATGAGCAAAATACCCTTTGAATCCCAAAAAATTGATGCCATCGCCTTGTTTGCCGATAAAGTGGTTTTCACTTTCTTTAGAGGTGCAGAACCACGTTCTAACCATTATTTCGACTGTTGTTTAGTTTCGGGTGTACTATAGTGTATCCAAGTTTCATCGCAAGTAACAAATCGCCTACAAAAATCAACCGGATTCCGCTTATAAAGGTCTAAACACTCATTAGAAATGCGCAAACGAGTGAACTTTTGATCAGTCGTAAGCAATCGCGGCACCCATCTTGCCGAAAGCTTGGAAAGGCCCAATTCTTTCGTTAAAATGTGGTGTACGCGTTCTGTTGAAATGTTTACTATGTCTGCTATCTTTCTCACTTTGAGTCGTCGATCTTGCGTAATAATATTATGCATTTTTATAATCATTTCCTTAGAAGTCACGATTTTGGGTGCTCCAGAGCTCGCTTCATCAACACAGCTTGTTCTACCACGTTTAAATTCATTTACCCATCTACTTATTGTGGCGCATGATGGAGCAGATTCACCTAATGTTTCCCGTAACTCATGTTTTATTTCGGTAGCTTTCATACCCTTAATTACGAAATATTTAATCACCGCACGATACTATGCTTTTTTCATTTTAACAAAACGACGTGTTGCTTCTTTTTCAATCAGCTGTCAAAAATAAACTAATCAACCGATTTATCTAAATATCGGAATGTAAACATATAAATAGGCAACCTAAATTACAGTGCATTTGTTTTATCAATTCGAGCGTCACTTATGTGTCATTCTTACTACTTGTCAAACTATCCTCGTATGTACAACGCATTTAATTTTACATGTAAAATTGTAGACATGATTAAACATTTTCTAAACAAATAAATGAGTAAGCGTTGATTAATTCCTGCAACCGAGGCAAAAATTATTTCTCCGAAATGTAAAAATAAAAAGAAAAAACAAAGATAATCATACGTTTCGGAGCTGGCTTTTTAGTAATGATGCGTTTGCTAATTTTAATATCAAGAACTAATAAATTATAGATATATAACATAAATATTTTTCAAAGTAAACTAAAGAGTATCATCTTTATTCTTGGTTGTTTACATTTTCTAATCCTTAATACCTTTATCAGATGGACATGGAATGCATGTGTGTGCCTATCTATAAATTTGATGATAAAATTATTACATGTCACACTAAACCAGATGTTACAAACACGTGTTCTGGTTACACTTTATCGTAAACGCTTAGAAAGATCGGTTTTTGGAGTTAAAATATTAAATTAATCCTACGTTTGCAATGTACTCGTTAATGAAAGTAATGGGCATTGACAAACAAAATTTTCAAGGAAATTTTTGAAAAGAGTTTATAGTGAATGACAATTTATGATTGAATTGTGCCTGGAATACTGACAAGAGATTACAGTTAATAAAAACAATGTGTAAAGGTAACAACAAATAATGTTATATTTTATATGATCACCAAATTCCGAAGATCGAAGTTGAAAGCAAGGACAAACTTAATGAGAAATCTGGTTACTGTAAACAAGTAATTAAATATGATAATAGAGAGGCGGATATGTAATAGTGGCAAAACGCTATCCAATTGGTCTTGACCAGTGACAAAATTGTCATTGTATACATACATTATTTTGAAAACTGAAATTGCAAATTCCTTTTTTTAATTTATTTGTTTATGTAATAAATACTCGGATTATTAAAATTTTCACTTACTTTTCTTATTAATTATTTGCACATAACAAATGTTTCGCCACAGACAAAATGTAGGTAATGATGGAACCTGTGGTTGATTAACTTAATCATTGAAAGTTATCATGTTAACTGTGTGACTGTGTAACTCAGTGATTAACACAGATAGAATAACTTCTTCAGATACTTGAAATAAACTAAATTCTAACGTGCATAGTAAAACTTTAAAGAGTACGTGAGATGTATTTTAAATTTTGCACAGTGGAACATAGAGGGTGACACTAATCAAATGTCAGTACTAAAAATTAACCTCCATCTTTATTTAACTTAAATACAAAGTTTCAGTGCAATACGTGTAGTGTTATAGCTACAACGAACTGTAAATGTTGACAAGTCAGTTCAAAAACGAAATTTAACCGGGAACATTTTCGCGGAATAATTTTTTATAATTTTCGAAGACAATTATCTCAACAATAATGCCTCGCCGAGTTGGTTTCTGTTTTCGGCAATGGTGCACCACATCAGTCAGCAATTTCTCGTTAGTGTATAGAATTGAAACGTGGACGGATTAGACATAGCGACGATCCAAGAGCAGGTTCACCAAAAACGGCAATTACTCAGGAAAACGTCGATGCTGTGCGCAAGATCGTCAAGGAACATCGACATGTTACATATCGCCAGATTGAAGCATTGTTAGGGATTTAAAAGACCTCAATTCAAAAAATTTTACGTAAAAAATTGTGTGTAAAAAATTAGTATCCAGTTGGATACCGTATCTGTTGACCAAAGAACAAAAAGCAGTTAAGGTAAATTGGTGTCCAAAAACTCTAGATCGCTTCAACGTCAGTAATGAGGAATCTTGGATTTACTCATACGAGCCAGAAAATAAACGCTAGTCGTCTGTTTGGATGTTCCAAGGTAAAGAAAAGCCGACAAAAGTCATCCGTTCTCGAATGTCTCCAAAAAGACGGTTGCGACATTTGTCTCGAAAGCAGCTCATATAGCGACAATTCCTCTACAAGATTTGACCATTTGCTTACCGCAAGTCATCGCTGAGCTTCGAAAAACCGACCCCGAACAACGAATCTTCCTCCACCAAGACAATGCACACAGCACGCAAGACAATTGAATTATTAACGCAACAAAACGTCGAATTGTTGGATCATCCTCAATATAGTCCGAACCTAAGTCCCAACGATTTCTTTACCTTTCGAAAATCAAGAACGAACTACGTGGTCAAAGGTTCCAGTCGTCAGAAAGAGCAGTCGATACTTTCAAGAAAGCAATTTTGACTGTACCAACAAACGAGTGGAACAACTGCTTCCAGAATTGGTTCGAGGGCATGCAAAAGTGCATTAATCTTCGTGGAGAATACTTTAGAAAACATTGAAGTCTTTAAAAGCTATCTACTGTTTTATATGCAAAAGACAACCCACGTATCATATTTTTTGCAATGTGTGAAAAACTTATGACCAAAATGACCTAAACCTGTGCGTGAACCTTTAGCCGTATTACTAATGCCTTTTCCACATTTTCTACTATAACATTATGCGCATAAAACAACCTCTGTACATTTAGGGGCATTAGAATCCATGTTCTATACATGCGAGTGGTTAATTTAATTTATGTTTTCTTGAAATAGTTGCGTCAATTTCCCTTCTGTCTAAACAATCCAAAATTCTCTTATTTAGAGGAACCAGTTTCGTTTTCACGCCAGAGTCGTCACCTTCGCCGCTTCGTACACGTTCAAATAAAATAATATAAGTAATGTTAAGTAAAAAAGCAATAATAGAATAACATAATTTATAAATACACTGACGGATTGTCCCTAAACAAACCTATTAAACACATTCATTGTGAAACGATGAAACTAGCGAACAAAAAAGCGATGTGTTGTGTATGTACATACACTCCGCGCAACATGAATAGGACCAACTGCATATATGACATTTGTAGTTGGTATAAACATGGTAGCGCGCTGGAATTGTTATTTTCGAAAATAAGAGGGTTGATAAAAAGATGTATGTAGGTACCAAATATAATTTTTGTAAAAGTCAGTGCAAATGTACGTTACTAATGACAATAAGTAGAGTAATTAAACGCCACTTGAATACGACCAATCTACAAAATAAAATATTCGTTTGCAATAACAAAATACTTTATTGTTCAATAATGAGTACTTTTGCCATTATTTCTTATAACCTCAAATAGTCGGGATGGAATGGAATTATACAGGGTTCTCAAGTAGTCAACGGGAAGTTCCGCCCAACTTCGTTTCAGCGCCTGCTCTAGTTCGTCAGCGCAACTGAATTGGGTAGCATTGGGGTACAATTTACGCGACAACCATCCCCAAACATTTTCTATGATGTTCAGGTCGGGGGAGAGCGATGGCCAATCGAGAGCCTCCATGCCTTGTTCTTGAAACCAGCGTCGAACAATGCGCGCGGTGTGAATACTGGCATTATCCTGTTGGAAAATAAATGGCCCACCTGCCATAACGTTGGAAAATTTGTCTTTCACCTGTTGCAGCAGCTGGACGTACTTTTCCTAATTCTGTCTGCCCTTCACTATTACTAAATCAACAGGTCCGTTATAGGAAACAGCTCCCCATACCATGACTGAACCAACATCGGCTCGCCTTCGTGACTGAATCACTTCATCTTTACGTAAATCGTGGAAATAATAAGAAAACCCATCCGGGCCATCTAAATTAAACTTCTTCTCGTCACTGAAAATAACAGTTTGCCATTCTCTTGTCCACCCCATTTTTGCTTGAACAAACTGAAGACGTGCAGTGCGCTGAAATTCCCTTAAAGGAGGCCGTCGTTTAATTTTCAAACGTTTTAAATGCGGACAGGTCTTCAGTAACTTCTGTACAGTTCTTACCGATGCTTTCGTTCCAACGTTATTCGCGATTTGTCTTGCCGTTAATGCCGAATTCGATGCTTCGCGTAATATGGCTCGACGTTCTCTCTTAGTTGTAATGGATGTTGTTCGCCCTTTAAAACGTTTTCCATAATTCTCGGGATCCCCAATAAAATTGTTCACAACCTGGTGTGATCGACTTATTATCTTTGCAGTAGCCCTTGAGGAATACCCTTCTTGATGGAACGCTTTAATTTTTCCAATTTCTTCCATACTTAAGCACTTCTGTCGTCCCATCGTTGCACAATACCCTTAATTACAGATGTTTGTTTATCCGGATACACGTTGTAACTCGACACTCATCCGGTAGCTTACTATTAAATACTGGTCGTATCCAACCGGCGCGGTGCTTTTTATATGTATGTGGTACTTACGTCACCCAATGCATAACGTTAGGCACTATTGCGCAATAATGCGTATTATTTGCCATATCATACCATTACAAACTTGCATTGTATTTTTAGTAAATGAATTGTTTTTCAAACCACCGAAAGCTTGCAACAAGTCGGGTGGTCCTATTCATGTTGCGCGGAGTGTATATATTTATATTGTATACCGCTGTCTTAATGCTACAACGCACTGCTGTGAACGGAGACTAATTCAACGCTCGTCCTCATGTATTTGCACACGGCGACACTGTTGGAAATGAGAAATGCGATGTCTCTAGAAATAAGGTGAAAACCTTTTGTTATCTTTAAAAGCCAATTTGCGCATAATCGGGACTAATCGCTAATGGTTCTTAAATACATCACTAAAATATGACTCTTTTTAGTAATGCATATTAAAAGTGCATATAATGAACACTAAATACACTGAATTTCATCTTATAAACAGAGTAGCAGAAAGGACTGAGGATGTACTCAAAACTTCGTGGTACAAAATAAAAAAAATTGCATTTATTTCTCAACATTCAATCATTTGCCACCACGACATTTTTGGACCAGTGACGATTCAAAGTCATTCTTCATCAAATTCGGAATTTTTAAATTAGTTAAAATAACCTTCAAAGGCAATTGAAACGCCCTTGTCTTATGTAAACGATAACAAAAAATAGTGAAGGAAACTAAATTTCTATATTTTTTTGTCTGTTGAATATTTCTGACTTGCAAGATATTTTGTAATCGTGGAAAAATATGGTAATCCGAGAGTATTAAATTGGACAACAAATTGAAGCTTAATTCGTTAATTTTTACCAGAGCAATAATTTTTTATGTTGAACCGTGCACTATTTGGTGAAAAATGAAAGAGCCGAGTTCTTCGGACTATCCTTAATTTCTATCTGCTTCTAGGCTTCCGGGCTGGAACCGTGTCACTGGTATAACTGCCGACGTTTCGTATCCACTCATATGGGACTATTTCAGGGCTCAACTACTGCTACTGTCTGTCGCACTGAAACTGAAGGTCCGGAAACCCACAAGCAGATAGTACGGACCGCGGAAGTCTACGTACCAGATAATCTTTAATTTCATTATGAATAGTCGGTGCTGATAAGCTTTGCAAGAAGAGACGCTTAATAACAGCACACATTTTAATACTATCATCTAACAGTCATCACAATGAAACTACACCTCGTTTCAAAAAGAGAGAGAAATTTTTAATAGATCCAAATGATATTGAATTCTCATTGGTTGAGGGCAAGGCAAAATTACATAGTCGTATGCTATTAACTGTAGAATATCTTGACATCTTTGACTTCTTAAAGCGTTTGCGCTTTTAGAGATTTGGTTATAATTATTATATTACTTTAGCTGGATGCAGAACCTAGCACCAATACTACTGCAAACAGAAGTGTATACTTTCCTTCGACGAAGCGAGAGAAAATAAACTACTTGAGTAGTGTCGAAAAGCAAACAATTATTAATACTTAAAAAAAATAACGGATACACCCGACGTAAGAAAAGCTGCCATGGTAGAGCAAATCTCCCAACTACCAGGTAAAGTGTGGTTAAAATAACGACTCTAAGAATTTCCCAAACCAACAATATAAGGAGTTTTTGATGAATATAAAATATGGAATACTTTGATCCAAAAAGATAACCGGTAGAGCTTCTGTGTTGGAATTTTTAGATGAGGTTATTAAAACTGCTGTTTGTCAGATAGTTCACAATATGTGTCGTAATAATGAACCTCTCACATTGAATAAAGTCTTGACTTACATAAATAACAGTAGTGAACTACCAAATATGAGTCGCTCAACATTATAATGATTACTGAAGCAACTGAATTTTACGTAAGAATATTTGCAGTATATTAATATATCTAAATAGAATTCTATTATATTGCAGATACCTCAAACAAAGCCAAAGTATTATTCTTACGGAAAAAGATATCATAAGATGCAGACGCCAATATTTAAAAGATATTTCATTATATAGATCTTTGAATAAACTGATTTTCTATTTTGATGAAACCTTGTTGAATAAGGGTCGTACAAGCAGGAGGCATGGAATGACACAAATGTTTCGAGTCATAGACAGCCCTTTGTGGCTCCCAATTCAGATGGTTTTGTAGAAAATGGTTTGTTAGTGTTTAAAAGGAAAAAAAAATATTCGACTATCATGAGGAAATGAACGCCACAGTATTTAACGATAGGTTCACTAAGATATTACCTTATTTACCAAATAATGCAGTTTCGGTTAAGGAAAATTCATTTTATTATAGTTACAAGATTGAAAAGATACTGTCGACATGTGGAAAAAAGTGGATACACAAAATTGGTTACAAAATGAAGATATAAAGTATGAAAACGATATGGTCAGAGCAAAATTATTGAATTTGGTAAAAACGTTCAAAAGTAAATATTATTTATAAGTAATTGATGAAATGACAAAATCAGAAAACAAGACTGTTCTCTCCTCCATATAACTGCGAACTGTATCTGATTGAATTACAAATGAAATTGTAAAACCATTCATAATTTCTATTTGAGAAGATGATAGTAATAGTGATGTTTCCTCACCAGCATCAGAATGAATTCAAAAATCATGCAATAGTTTATAAGATCAGATATTCTTTTCATTAAATTTAATTAATGATTATAATTTTTTACAATTGTAAAATTTAAACTATTTCCTACTGTACTTATTCCTTTTTTGTAATGCAAATATTCGAGCAAATAAAATGATACACAAAGTAATTTGTTTCATCAGCTTCAATTCCAGTGGTTAATTAAAAAAATTGTAGTTATTTAACTTAACTTAATTAAACAAAGTTCGTCAAGAAATATTGTAGGTTCTATTTAAAAACTTATAAATATCAGATGAAATACAGAAACAGTCCGTGAAATGTCATTGCTTTTAATTACTATTACTTAACATTAAGTATTATTATGTGTACGTAATGTATCTATAATGACTTACTATTAGAACAGAACTTTTTGAAACAAATAAATAAAATTACATGTGTTTTCTAAACAAGTATCTTATCTGCACACATAAAAACAAGAATTGTAATGCATGGACAATGTAACAATAGTACTAATTTATTTACTTTTCCATTCTATTTTACTTTTACGTATTGTGCTTACTGCATTTGTAATTTTTATAAGTAATAGGCGCCGGTTTCAAATTTTACACGTTTTCAAATTTAATTATAGCGCATAAAATGGATTTCAGGTCTAGTTGTAATTCAGACTGGAGTCTGTTCAGAAATTTGTCTTCTTTTAAAACAGAGTATAATAAATGTTGTGATTTGAAATTTGTCAATAGATAAACAGTCTAAAGCCGCGTCCTATTCCACGGATTTTTCAGCCAACCCTCGTACTCTCGTATATACACTCCCGCTCATGGATATATGGACACTTAAATTTTATATAACGATCATAAAAATTATATAAATTCCAATAAATGGAGATAGTATTATTATATCTTATTCTTAAGAAGGTTTATAATTCAAATAGGTATTGTATTTGTATATATTCTCCAAATCATATGACAGAAACAATTTTATCTAACAATAACTATAATTACATGATATTGCATCTCAACACCATTGTACGATAATTCCAACTATATATAATCAGGATTAGTGGTACGGTCATTAAGAAGGGACTAAAGTCTAGAAATTTACCTGAAATGAGTCGGTTATCCTATTACTACCTCCTTGTGCCCATCAGTAGATCACTGAACGTGCTTGTATGAAGTTGTCTATTTTGTAAGCAAATAGTGTAATTTCTGTTTACAAAATGCCACGGGGAAAGCCGCTTGATAGTCGAACACGATCAGCCATACTTAATTTGCATCGTGAGGGGTATTTAGTTCGCGGTATTGGCGAAAAATTAAAAGTGAAAAAATCTACAGTGAATCACAATTCGTCGGTTTTAAGAAACTGGTAGTGTGGAAGACTATAATCGGCCGGGACCATCGAGAGGTACTTCCAAAGCTGACGACGAAAGAATTAAATTAATTAGCAAAAGAAATAGAAAATTAATGGCACCTGAAATAACAGCCGAATTTAATCAGGGCCGTGCTAAAAAAGTTTCTGTGAGTACAATGAAACGACGATTAACGGAAGCAAATTGACACGTCACGTTGCCTCACGGAAACCATTATTACGACGTGGAAATAAGCAGAAACGACTTCAATGGGCAAAGTTATACCGTAATTGAACAACCTATGAGTGGAAGAACGTACTGTGGAGTGACGAATCGAAATTTGAAGTGTTCAAGCAAAAGAGAAGAATTTTCGTCAGATGATCGGCGCGAGAAAAAATGTTGCCAGATTGCATAGCTCCAACGGTGAAACATGGGGGTGCTTCTGTTGTAGTCTGGGGCTGTTTTTCATTAGCCGGGATGGGAGATTTGATCAAAATATATGGTATTATGAGAAAGGAGAATTACCGAGAAATTTTGGAAAATCGCGTTTTACCGTCAGGCCTGCGATTACTCGGTAATAATTTTGAATTTATGCATGATAATAACCCCAAACACACGTCGTTGTTGTGTAAAAATTACCTTGAGGCGAAAAAAAGTGAGAATATTTTGAAAGTAATGACATGGCTGCCTCAGAGTCCAGACTTCAACCCCATTGGATAACTATGGGATGAACTCGATAGAAGAGTTAGAAAGGAATGTCTGATATCGAAGGAAAAACTTTGGAATATTTTACAAAAAAATGGAATAACATTACACCAGATGTAATAAGAAAATTAATAGAAAGAATGAATCGAATAACAACAGCTGTAATCGCCGCGAACTGTGGTTTCTTTGATGAAAAGAAAGTATAATTAATATATTTTTTAATTTTTTTTTAATTATATAAAGAATCAATAAATATTAATTTTTTAATTTCGTTGACATTTTTATTTTTTATTTTTCTTGTTGTTGCTTGATATAGTTGCTGTCCATAATTCCGTGAGCGGTAGTATATATATATATATATATATATATATATATATATATATATATATTACCGGCCAAAGTATTTGCCGACGTGTATATTTTCATATTATTCAAATCAACAACATTATAAGTCAACTAAAACCAATACGTTATTAAATTTTAATTAAAAGATAAACATAATACATGCACAGTCTTCGATGTTTATGTATTTAAGTACTTTAAAACTAAATTATCAACAATGGCCGTTTTACAATCCATATAGGGCGATTAAATAAACACCTTTTTCTAGGAAATTTTAAATGGGATAACATTAAGCCATAAAGCAAGTAATGAGAAGTATCGTAGTTGTATAAAAATTTAAATTTTCATTAATGACGCGTAGAAAAAATTATCGGTTCAAACACGTGCTCTAATAGTGTCTCATCATGATATTGGCAAAGTGATAGATAAATCGCGAAAATACTGAATTTAAACTGCAGAACCGTGAACTATAATATTGGAAAATATGAAGAAACTGGCAGTTTATTGAATAAAAGCCGGACCAAAAATAACAACACCAGCAGAGGATTGAGCTATAATTTTGTTAAGTAAAGAAATAGTCGAAAAACTACACCAAAAATTGCAACAGAGACAAATATTAATCGTAATAAATCAGTTAGTGTCACAACGGTGAAAAGACGTTTCGTAAAGAAAAATTGTTCGTGCGAAACCCGCTTTTGCGGAAGCGAAATAAAAGGTCAGCTTGGGCAACACAACAGAAGGATTGGATGGTGGAAGAGTGAAAAAAAGTTCTCTGGACCGATGAATCCTAATTCCAAATACTCAGTTCAAAAAAAATTTGAAGATCAACGGAAGACTGAGCTCTCGAATCATGCATTGCATCCACCATCAAGTATGAATTAAGATCAGTAATAATTTGGGGTTATTTTGATGGAACATCTGTAAGCGATCTTACTAAAATGGACGGCATTCTAAAAAAAAGAGTGGTACAGAGTAAATTTGGAACAGAATGCCGTTTGCTCTGGAACACAACTAATTGGACAAAATATTGTGCTCCACCAAGACTCCGATCCCAAACAGGGTATTTAGGAGGAATTAAAACGAGAAAAAATGATTGTTCTTATGAAGTGGTTTCGTCAAAACCCCAACTTGAATTTTATAGAACTGCTATGGAATAAGCTACACAAAGACGTGCGAAAATTAGCTCCAAAATCAACAAAAACTCTATGTACCCAACTATAAAAGGCATGGTCAAAAGTAAAACCAAAAATTTTGGCCTTGATTATGCCAGGCAGTAATATATATACATATAAGTAATTGAGGAAATTAGGTGTCCATCTCCGATTAAAACATTCACATTTTGTCTGATATTACATCTATAATAACTGCAACACGAACCGTGCATATTAAATCGGTTTAATAAACCAGTAAAATACAAAGAAGTAGTCACATTCATGTTTTCGTTTAGAAACTACTTCTTTGTTTTTTAACATCATTTAAATGTTTTAGATATATTATTCAAATCACACGAAAGTTTTGAATTAATCATTTGCTAAGAAAAATAAAGTTAGAAATGTCAAGGTTAAATACTTTAAGACAATGTCATTATAAATAATGAGATTGAGCAAAAACTGTACTATGAATTTTGTATTGGACTTTCATATACATGCATTTGTACTCTTCATTCTTAAACTATAAGCATACATATATATGTGTTAATTTTGTTAACTTCTAAACGTTTTATTTTTAAACATTGCAAACAAAACAAATTTAAATTATAGGAACTAATATTTTGTTATTACTTAATATTGTTGTTTGTGTTTTTAAAATACTGTTATGAAATTTTAAAGATGTCTCTACAAGATATGCAAGTATTCGCTATATACAATAAGCAAGCAACTTCTGTGGTCATCTGACGCCACACGATTTCCAGTCTATATGACTAAGAAAGCAAATACAAAAGTAATTATAAATATTTTACTGTAGAGCTTTAATTTCCATAATTTTTCAAAATAATTTCCACCATATTCTACGTACATCCATTCTTCAAAATCAGTTATCAATTCTTCCATATTTCCAGAACACTCATTCTACGTCATAGGAAGATTCGCATCGTTGAGAAGCTTCCTATCTTTCGACCTATTCTTCAGATGAAGAAATAAGGTGGATTTTTTAGAACCTTCAGTCCGGTTCTTCCTAAATATTCGGTACAGGCATTAGAGCTTTAAGCCGAAGCATTGTCGTGGTGGAAAAACTAGATGTCTAGTCTCTAGTGTTGAATGTTTTTTCTTCAACAATTCTAAACAGGGATTCCTCAATGTACCACTTCCTAACGGATCGAAATTTTCGTACAAATACGGGCGTGTCTTCATCTTCAATGGTCGTGCTTTAGTGGGTATGCCATGCCATAGTAGTAAAATCAAGTTTTGTCGCCTGGCAAGGTACTGTTAACATAAAGAAATGATTCATTTTTAAACTCGGGCATCTCGCCGTATCGGGAAAATGGTCGATTAAGACATATGTAGGGACAAAGGAAAAAATCTTCCTTACTCGAAGATGGCCGTGCAGAATGGTACAAATTGTAGGACTTGTTTTTGACTTTTTCCTCATGATAGCTGATATCGGACTCCAGCATTTACTTAACAACATCAATGTTCTCCTCGGTAATAGACGATTTCCTTTCTGGAACTTCTTATACAATGTGAATATGGTTATTCGATATGTGCAACCATTTTCAAATACAGAAGCCCTTTCCTACAAGTAGTGTAAAATCATTCGGTATTTAGTTTCTAACCTAGGTGACAAAAAAAGCTGCTTTTAATGAGGCGCAACTAACACAGAGAAATCGAGTCATCGACATGCTTAAACATGTCTCAATCTACGCTGAGCTTGCTACACCTTTCAATAATCAGGGAGCCATATTGTAAAACTTTTACAGTGACCTTTATACAATCATTTGAAGCTAGATTGAATACGTGTTATATAATAAAATTATACTATACACTAAAGAGTAATAATTGTTAACGTGTTTAATTCTACGTTTACGCACAATCCATAAACAATTTATTAATATTTTAATATGTTATAAATTTGTTTCGCAAGAAACCGTTCTACTTTATGCTACTCCCACTGTTAAAAACTTGTCTGTCTGATATAACGTATAGTAGCAGCGAATGGATCCTTCTTGCCTATTATCGAATATTTCCAAACGATAGATACGAGGGTAGCAGTTTATATTTCGCGAACTGGCAACACTGTTAGTGATGCCTCCGATCTGATGATTGCATCGTGAAGTTTATCATTTTTGACAATATATTTACCTTGACAGTTTTATTATCCCGTCGTTATTTCTATTGTTGACAGTAACTTGAAAATTTTACGTCAGCGAAAAAATGGCATTAACTTCGCGAACATTTTTGTGCAATTATTATTCATAACTTTCGGCGTGGATTATCTCAACAAGAAAGCATCGACGAACTGAATTCTTTATATGGCGATGAAGCACTATCGAAAACTACAGTATATCGTTGGTATTGTGAATTCAAATTTGGACGGCGTTCTTTGGACGATGAATTTCGTGAAGGTCGTCCCACAAATGTTGTTGTGTCGGAAAACATTAATGCAGTGTCTGAATTGATAATGCAAGACCGTCATGTGACTTACCGTGAAAACGAGGCATCTCTAGGTATTAGTAACATCAGCATGCATAAGATCCTGCATGAACGTTTAGCTGTTAAGAAGCTATGTTCGCGTTGGATACCACATAATTTGGCAACCGTTCAAAAAAGGACTCGCATCGATTGGTGCCAAGAAATGCACAAAAAATACAATGGCGGTGCTTCAAAGAACATTTATAAAGTCGCCACAGGTAATGAATCTGGGATCTACACGTATAAGCCCGATAGTAAACAGGAGTCGACTGTGTGGGTATTCCAGGATGTGCCAAAATTAACAAAAATTGTTCGTGCCGAAGCACACCAAAACAAGTAGTCGCCTGTTTTTTCGGAAAAACTGGTCACGTTACAACCGTGCCTTTAGAGAGTTGTAAAACGGTAAATTCCGAATGGTACGCAACTATTTGTTTGCCAAAAGTTTTTGAAGAAATACAGAAAACAAACCGAAAACGACACATCATTCTCCACACAATGTGTGCTCTCACAGGTCGGTCCAAACAATTGAATATTTGATCGGGCAAAACATTTAATTGATGAGCCATTCGCCGCACAGCCCTGATGTAGCACCCTGTGATTTCTTTTTGTTCCCACACGTGAAGGATAAACTTCGTGATCAACGGTTTTCTACGCCGGAAGAGGCAGTTGAAGCATTCAAAACTCATATTTTGGAGATACCGCCTTCACAGTAGCAGTGATTCGGATTAGTTTAAACGATTGCAAAAACGCATTGATTTTCAAGAAGAATATTTTGAAAAGCAACAAAACTATTTTCGATAATTTTTTTTTTATTTGCTATTCCCGAAATATAAACGGCTACCCTCGTATAAACGCTCGCCCATTACATATGTACGGATATTGTATAAAATAAAAAACTGTCCAAACAGCAAATAACTCATAAGCAATATTAAAAGCAAATGAACAAAACTATTCTTTAATTTAAATAAGTGGAGCTGCCAATTCTTGTGTGCGTCTAGTTAATTCACAGCAGTAATTTATTACTTCGCGTCAGCTCGGTGAGAATAGTGGTATTGTTATATTGCTGTTTTCGTGTACAATGTAATAATGTCAGAAGGTTGTAATAATGCTGCAATTAGCAGAAAACGTAATATGAGGAAGTTTATAGAAGAATTTCCAGACCTTTAGTGCAATGACGCAAAAATAATATGTACAGTTTTCGATAAATATTTGTTCTCGCGGGACAAATTTTTGTGTAAAGAAACACATTAAAATGGCAGAACATAAATATGGGAAAAGTGACGAAAGTGCTTATAATGACTTTATATTTGATTTAATTTTAATGCTTACTGTTTGTAATTTATCGTTTTCTTTACTTTCCAAAAAATAATTTCGTAAATTCTCGGTTACATACAATTACAATTGGCAATTACCATCTCGAGTAACATTACAAAATCACGTAGGCTCTGCGCGCGATAAGATTGAAAACAATATTAAACCCGATTGCGTATAATTATTCGCTTTTTACAATGCTAAACTAAAAAAAAATCTAATTTTAAACGCTTTTTGCATCATATATGTAATGCAGAAATTTTTCGAATAAATTTTTGTTCTCCGAACGGGACTCGAGCCCGCATGCTTATTCTCTCATCACCATTAGACCACGGAGACAGTGAATTCGAGTCCTTCTAATGTGCCATAAATTGCATTATGGAAACAGTTATTACAATATTAAATCCGATTTAAATAATAAAATGTTATGGTTATGTGTACCCCAAACTACAAATTGGACAAAAATCTGTTATCAATGTCGAAGAAACACTATAGCCTTTTAAACCTGTGTTTCATTGCTACTAGTTAGTAAGAGATTACAGAATACTAATCCAGCAATTTCGAGGGTAATGCTAAATTCATTAACCAATTTTCAGGTGTCAGCAGACTAAGCATTAATGTCCTCTAATGGTGCTGCAACTATGTTATGTATGGGTCGCTCTTTAAAAAGTGTAATAACTTAATACATGTCACCTGTAAACTTCATGTTATACATTTTGTATACTATAAACCACGAAAGTTTGCCGGTGTATCAATAACTCTACAAAATACGAACTTTACTGGCATTTGTCTAATTCATCGGTAGTGGCATATGTTAAAGAAAGGGCGCAACGTTTTTCTAATAGAGTTACGCGCTATGTCTGGGAAACGTGAAAAAATAGAAACAGACGTATGCAGAGCATGTGTATTATGCACACATGTGTCACGTATAATACAGAGTGTTTTAACTTTTGACTTATGAAGTTCGTCTTTTTTAGGCTTCCGATATCGTTATATTCCTTGTATTTTACCGCTGTTATTTGTTATTATTCTAATGGTTAATTTATCATATTTATTTCATCATTCATTAAGTTTACATTACGTAACCTACGTAGACAGCTTTTACATTTGTTATTTACAGGTTTACAGGTTAGGTAAATATAGTACATTATCGCATCTAACAGCGTTATAAATATAATATTTAATTTGACATCCTCACTTCCTGTTGACATCTTAGTTCATACAACAGTGATCAGGTGTTCGGAAAACATTTCTAATAACTTTAACAGAAACTATTAGAGACTGTTATACAGAGATAAATTTTTTAGCAAATGTTACGTCCCCGTATGTAAAACAACAGTTTTCTTTGTATAAGAGTTTAAGAACATTGTTCCAGAGTGACATATATCGCGTTCGATCAGCGGCGCGATAAACACTTATCCTTTTAAGAAGCATTTTCAGTTCAGGTTCAAACTGCTTTTGCCGTGAGATATGAATGTTCTTATATGCAGAGGACAACCGTTCGACATCTAATGATGAAATAATGGCATAAATAAAATAATCTCTGTTCGATCTGTAGACTCGTTTTCACTAAACATTTATTTTAATCTAGTAACATCTGAATCTTTCCTTAACAGAAAAGATTCATCTAACACTGTTACATGAAAAAAACTGTTGAAACACCTGATATTACAAATATTTAACCAAATCTATCTAATTTGTGCATATACGTATTGAAAACGCTCCTTAAAAGGGTGTGTTTATTTACATTTATTACCTAGTAAGCCGCTTGTAATTCTTCGAAGCACACGACGCTGTTAGAACACTTACAGTAAATAAGCTTTTAGACAAAGTAAGGAGACGAAGGGTGATTAGCACTAAATCGATTAAAATAAGGTATCAGAAGGTGAATCCAGAGATTAAAATTATCAAAGAAAACAGTACAATTTAATTTATTGCCATATCAGGCAAAATAATAAGAATTAATCCCCAAATATGTTAGCTTATATATGTAACTGATAAATAATGTAAACTATGAATGGTGAGCGAAAACGGACCTTAATTCTTATTATGTAATTTTGTGTTTTATTTTTTATATAATTTTAGCTTTTTTATTTTATATTTCTACTGTTTCATTTTAAAAAGTTCTTTAAATTTAACATAAGAGGAATCATGAAACTGTAAGTGTGCTGGATGAAAATAACATAATATTAAAGATTGCCTACATACTTCTAAACTAAACTGTTTAAACTGTTCTTTTCCCTGACATAAGATAAAAATAATCATTTCTGAATTCTAAAACAAACAAAATCGATCAAGTACTGGATAATTTTTACATTTATCAGATAAATTACTTTATATCATCCTGTAGCATGCAAAAAACAAACTAAAACCAAATAAGTCTAGTTAAGCTAGATTATTTTATACGTGTGATATGTCAAAGGCGATTCATCGTCGTCACAGCCATCGTTTTAAATTACAAATTCAATTTAACTATCGAGTTGAGCGAATGGAAAAATATGAGATGTCAATTATAGTTAACCTTTTTATCTTGGCCTATCTGTCGAGTAGTCAGTGCGAAGCTAACTGAATAATTCAATTTTTGAACTATCGACCTTCGTCCTCGTAAGAGAAATTATCAACTGGCCAAAAATTCCGTTCACAAATACGAAGGCATATGTTTTCAATGTTATTATTTGCCAAAGAGCCATAACATTCGAATGAATACGACAAAAAATTTCATGCAAAATGAGGCGTGTAATGAGTATTTACATACCGTGAAAAGACGATGCCCACACGTGAACTAACATATGTACATATACTTGGTTACCAGTGGCGGCTCGTGGGTATTTGACATGGTGAGGCAGATAGAATAATAAATATTCAAAATTGTTTACAATTGATTAATAAACTCTATATACCTACTACATATAAAAACAGTTTATATATATTTATATATATATAGGGCTTCCAGTACAAACAGGGCTGCCAGTCGTGAACTGAGCCCTATATCGCGCCCCATTCGATTTTTAAGGGAAAACGAAGTTTCAAAGCAAACCCTTGTGAAACGAAAATAAATATTCTAAAAAATCAAACAAATTCTAAAAACATTAATCGAAAATAAGAACTCAATTTTCTAGGATTTAAA